>UWZB01000190.1:73884-166036 GCA_900536885.1 Peniophora sp. CBMAI 1063 | reverse complement strand
CCCGCCTCTAGAATAGTACTGACGAATATATGGCTGCAGAGGATGGGGATGTCACCAGGTCTTCTTCGTGCGCGACAGCAATACACAGTCAAGAACGCACTGACCGGCACGGCCATCGCCGCCTTCATCGTTGGCGTATACTTCTACTCTATCCAGGCCGTCAAACAAGAGACGTTCGAAGACGTTGATGAGGAGGCGCGTGCGATGTTCGCCGAGAATCGGCGTGTTGCGGGTGAAGCCAAGGACGCAGCCATGGCCAAAGCAGTCGCCACATCGCCCGCAGCCGTCGTACCCGAGAAACTGGCCGCCGCGCCAAGCACACCGACCAGGAGAGGAGTTTTGTCCCCAGTGTTGGAGAAAGTTCCAGGTCTGCTGGACCCTCAGAGAAAGACCATCGTGTGGGGTGCACCGTCAGTCGACGCCGTTGGTAGGCTCTCGGACAGGAGGGTCTAGATGTGAAATATCCCGGTCATATCATCCCCTATAATTATCATGGGCACATGCGCGTGCACTTCATTTTCCTTCTGAAGCGACACTCGGCGCAATACGGGCTTTTCTGCGCTCCGGACCAACCGACTGTCTTCACTCAGAAGTGTGACGCGGTGGTATATGCTGTCGCGCGCCGTCGGACAATATCACTTTTGCAAGATTGCTCTTGTCTGTGTGGGCTTGATATGCTCAAGACTCGGTATCGCGTTGATACCTTGCGAGTCGATTGTACAATGGTTTGTGTCCTCTTCTTGGATAGTCTCGGGGCAATTGTGGTCCATATTTTACTGCAGAACATCGTGCGCGCACGCGATCCAGAGTCATACAGCAAGAGTACTGGGAAGATGTGGCGCGACGACACTTCGGATCCGTCAGGTCCCTGCTCGAGGCTTCCTTTGTTCGGACGCCCAACAGCCTGGCTAGCGAACGACTGCGTAAAGCAACGGTGATGTGGCACCGGATCTTCATCTAACCTATTCCACCATTCGGCAAGACTCTTCGGCAGCGAGACGCCCATTTACTAAAGCACGGCTTTCGCAGTCCGTTTCCAAGCGCCCAGTACAAGTCATCCTTACGTCTGTGCACTTCAGATGATTGACTGGAATGCGCGGCGCGCATCGTGCCACACTGGTCTTGTGGCCTTCTGTGAACGGAAAACGTGGGCATCCGAGAACATCCACTAACTTGGTTTGTATCACCTTGTTCACAGCCTACTAGGCCAACAAACTGCGCAGTTAGGCGGCCACTCATCCGGTCAGTTATGGTCGTATATGTCTATATCGAAGCATGGCTGCTTTGTACGATCAACAGGAGACGGGCCGACATTCATTGTGCTTCTAGGGCGGGCTAAGCTCACTGCGGCCGGCCACCTGTGCGATGCAAGCGTACAAGCGTATGCGTTTGCTCGAACCTTACACTGTGAGTCTTGCTTGCTCTACAGTACAGCGCGCGTGGCCTTCGTGAGTCTCTCACTGTCAGAGCGTCGACATTCAGGTTCGTCTCATTTCGGCGTGTCATTGACCAAGTTCACGCGCCCACTAATACTACATAACTGCTCATTTGGCGCTTGTACTCCAATATGTAGCTCACCTCAAAGCGCATGCAAGCTGTGCAGCTGTCTCGGTACATCTCGAGCCTTAAGTGCTGACACCACGACCGTTTACCTCGTCAGTGAAGTCCATGCAGCAAAGCTGTCTCGATGACGTCCTGGGTTTGAGAGAAGCCAGTGTTCATCTTGCCACCTGGCGACGAACCACTCTAGTCGTACTGTATCGAGTACACGCGACTGGGCTTTGGCCCGTCTGTGCGAAAGACAAGGGACGAATGGCTTGTGGGGGTCTATAAGGTTTGCGCAATCATGGGCTTCGTGCGGGGCATCACACGTCAAGAAGAGATGCTCAGCGGCCTTCGCAGACCTCAGGTGTGCAGCCACCGAACCTTCATTCTCGTCAGGAAACCGCGAAGTAGATCTTTGCCAACTGTGACCAAAACGAGTGGCGAGACCTGCTTGAATGGCATGGCGAATAGGTCATATCTCCGAACTTGAAGTTATACGCATTATTCCCAGTACCCATGAGTGATTTCCGAGTTCTAGAGTTGCCTGATGTCTGATGTAATTCCTGCTATTCGACGGTAGAATGACTTTATGCGGCGTAGCATGACCTTCCGAAGCTGAAAGTCTGTCCGATAGTCTCTTCTCCGGGGATGTGGCGCGGTGGTGGCGGTTCCTGCCCGCCTTGGTATATTCGGGTCTCATAGCATTTCTTCGCAGAACAACGGCTGTAAGCCATACACGGACGATGTTGCCCGTGCTTCACTGCCCGTCGTCTACGCCTCAGGCCTAAGAGGTCGTCGAGGCGGTGCACGGCCGCCCACGAGTCGTCTTTCAAGTCCGCACGCGCGCAAGGATTCTCCCGCTGCATGTGAGCCTTCGGCGGCCAGGGTGTTTTCACGTCCTATCCTACTTCTCAATGCGCAAGAACTCCTCGGATTGAGACGTCATAATCCAGGAGTAGCTACTCCCGAGACGTCACCGCGCGTTCTTGCCCCGTCCTGCTACCCGTTGAGCTTCCCGACGATTCTCCCGTGTGAGTTCGCATCTCTGAAGAGGCTCGGCTGGCCGGAGATACTCCTTGATATCCTCGCCGGCCTCGCACGAAAGAGCCACGATGCATGACGCACAGCCAAAGTTCTCTTTGTGCCTTCAATCACTTAGTCCGTGCTCGGCCAGGGTCGCGAGCCACATAGCTGACTCACAAGGATAGACTCAGCGCGCAGATCAGCCGTCGTTGGCATCGTCCCCAGCGCCAAGGATAATCCCTCGGCTGTCGTCTAACGGAACCATATAGAGTATGTGCAATAGCGATGCACGCACGGGCTGCTTTGTCCGGTAGAAATCAAATACTGTGGTCGCAAAGCGGAGGAAAGTTTTGCGTGCGCTGCACAGGCGAAGGCGTCGCCACGCCGGTCGCGAGGCCCGAGGACGGCGTTTCGATTTCTGCGTGTAGCTGCGTGTTGTAGGCGGATCGGCACCGGAGCTGCACTTGATAGTCGGTTCACTCGAGCATGTTCACCATGGAAAAAACACGATTATCCACAAGAAACCGAAGAGAAATTGACGAATGTACACAGGAGCGAGACTTGAGCTGTATAGTATATGATGCTGATAACAATAATGATACTAGCGAGAGCGTTAGGGTAGCTGGGAATCATGCATGAAGATTATGCGCGGAATTCGAGAGACATGGAACGGCCAGCGATCCACAGGGGGCGCGGGACGCCCGCCGCCGCAAAAGCGTGCGCACGCTTTGCCCCCGTCGTCTACTGTACAGTCGGATGTCGGGAGAATGCGCCGCACGCAGTCGGATATCCAAGATTAAGTCGCCACCGTCAGAAGACGCGAGCGTATATGCGCGGGGAGTAGGAGGCCAACCACATCGAGGGCGGAACTCGGTCCGGTCGTGGAGCTTGCTAAGAAGCGATTATCGCAAGAGGCGATCGGGCTGTGCGCTACGCGAGCTATACACACAAGGGCGCAAGCGAGACGAGGGGCGCGATCGTGCATGATGAGAGGCGATAGTGGTGGTTGGGGTTGCGGGATAGCCAATAGATGCAGCCAGTGGCACGCAAGTCCCGGCGGGCGGGATGGTCTACGCGGTGACTCGCATGCCAGACAATACAATGCTCATCTTTGAGCGATGTACTGCCAGTAAGCACCCGACGGTGGCTGTGATAGATGTTAGCCTGATGAACCTTTGTGGAAGATCGGACACGACGGCGTACTGCGTTATGGGCACTGGATAAGTCTGAGAGGAAGGTGTTAGTCGTCGTGTCTACGGAAGGGGCGATAAGGCAATGCGTACGTGGTCGGGTACATAGATAGACATCAACCCGGCCGGTGGCTGGCTGGAACAAGCAGACTTGCGTGTGCGCAGGATATTGTACGTTAGGAAGCCATGTAGGGGTGGCCGCGGCTATTATAGGCATCGAAGAGACGCTAGCGCCGACAGCAGGATGGGCCATAGCAGCAATCGTACAAGCAAGGACGGATTGTATGGAGGGTGAACAAGCCCGAGCAGAAATAAAACTCCGGGCCTTTATATACCGCAATGCTATGTAGGCCGCTCAGGCGGGGCGGGTCGAAATTAATAAACTCGTCGTCAAGGCGCCGTCTCTCCGGGTATTTGGCTCCCCCCGATTCCGTGCGTCCCTGAAATCTCCAAATCTGCTTACTGGCTTTTTCGGCGCATGGTCGCAGCTGCTGCTTGTTCTCATCCGACCGCGCACCTACAGCCTTTCTTAGCGCTTCCCACTCCACCGCTCTCTTTTCCTCTCCTTCTTGCCCTTGGGCCTCGACTCGTTCGCCTCCACTGACCCGCGCGCCACGGGTCGTCGTCGAGTGCGTGGCCCCGCAACCTTGCAGCGGCGCAGCCGCTCGTCGATATCGATGAAACGGAGCCCCGATCGATAAGCCGAAACGGCTTTGTCTCCTCCAATTACGTCGTAAAGACCACGTCGTCGCCTCGTGCCCGTGTGGCTCAGCTCGCCACGCGCGCTTCACTTTCTGTTCCTTTGTCTCTTCGGCCCACCCATATGTAAATTATACAGCGTCTCGCATAGCTTGGATCGCATATACCTTTGTCTGGCGCCCGGCGGGTATAGGTGGCTGCGATGGTCACGTCTCCAAGGGAGATGTGCAAAAGTCGGTCGCGTTCCGGACCTCCTTTGGATCCGGCCACTCCGACTGCCTGCGCTCGGTCTCGACCTCCTCGTCTTGGATACGTCTGCCGTCGGCTCTGGAACGTACGCCATAGACACATGCTCACAGAAGAGTCTCGAGCATGAGAGATGGATCTCAGACATCGGCAAAGTGCCGGTCAGCAACGGGATCTCTTGGAACTTCGTCGGGTCTGGCCGCCACAGCTACGAGCTGGCCTTGTCATACACCACTAGCTCTAGCGGAAGTACACCAGTATGATGACTGCGATGCGCCTATGAGAATCGCCCTCGATTGGTTGCTATAATCAGAAGCGAGATTCAACTCTACTGGTGCCCGTGCATACGCATTAGTTGATTAACTTATGTATCATGCGCGGCTCCTTGATAGTCCCGGAGGCCGTCTGGAGCGGCGTCCTCGGGGGATATTGATACTGGTTTTACCATGATGTTTCAGATGCAACGTGCACCTCCAACCCATCTTGGCATTTGACAGCGCGCGAATACGATGGTAGCGCGGGTCTACTATTGGCCGCTACCAAAGATACGTGAGGTGTATTGCCTTTGATGACGGCGCCAATAGTAGCGGTGATACGTGCTTGCTGTTGGACAGAAAGCGTCAGTAGGAACTGGCTTCATGAGGCGCTCGCAGTGTACCCCGTTTCGGTGCGGGACTAAGTGCGGAATGGGCAACACACTATTTCCGGTACCGGTATTCAGAAACAGATCTGGTAAGTAGGAAGATGTTAGCATTTGCATGGTTATGGCTCAAGTTCGTCCTCCTCTCTCGGCGCACATACCAGCGTCATGCGAATTTACGTGGCACTAGCAATGTCATCAAAGACGTCGTGCGTGCGGCCAATCTATCCATATCCTGACACGCCGCACCGCGCCTCTCTGTTCTGTCTTCCGCAAGCTGTGCTACCCTCAAGTCTATTGGCGTGAGAAATCACATACGTATCTCTTCGTGTCAGGTAGAGTCTGAGTCCCGTATACTAGGAGGACGCTAGGATGCGCGACGGACAACGGTACATATATGTACAAACGGGGCCAATCCACCTTGTGAAGGTATCAGAAGTTTTTATGATAGAGAATGATAAGGAGGGAAGCTTTACAGGTCTGGGTGTACATCAAGTAAGCAAGCATGATGCCTAAGCACGGCAGTATAAGCAGAGAGGTCGACATGCGTCCACGATCGAATGAGGCTTTGAAGTGCCCAAGCTAGCTAGAAGCTAAACTCAGACGTCTCTCAGCGCGTCTGGCATGTACCATATACTTGGCCATTTACATGTGCTACCTGACTTTCAGGTAGAATCGAGTGCCGATGAATGCATCTCTGAATGCGCAGCGTATCATAATCCAGAGATCGTCGAGAGCACTGCGAACTGATAACGGACTAGTCTTGCTTGGAAGGAACTCGGTCCTCACTGCCGTGCCACCGAGCCCGACCACGCAAGAGCACTGGGCAGAGATATGCCGGGAGCGTGCTATGCCGCCGGTCGCTCCTGAGAGCGGCTTTGTGCCGGATCCCGCGGATACGACGGCAGTCATGATGCAGGATCGAACGAGTCCTTGCCGAGCGCATGTCCTTACACGTTCCGAACCACTCGTAGCGGCACCCTGAGGAAGTAAGTAGGGCCGTATGTACTTGAGCGCCTGGACCTGCATTCGGGACAACCCTTGGTGGAACGCGGTCTGTAGGACTTCAAGGGTGCCACGGCGAGAGGCCGACAGGGCCGTCTAGGTGCATGAGGATTCGCCAGCACGGCTGTTTCTAGGAGAAGTAGTGCTTTCTAGGTCACTCATGCATGACCGTAACAGCGGGAGAGATGCAAATATAAAGATCGATTTTAGACGGGATGGTGGTGGCAGGGAAACCGTGCGGTCGTTGTATGTACGTCATGAGGCTGAGGCGCGAGGACACTGAACCCAGACGGCCATGGCCACTCAGAGTCGCCCGCATCAAGGCTCGATCTCTTCCACCTCTTCTGTCTTTCCTTCGATTTCAAAGTCTCAGGAGGCCGGTTCGTCGCCTTGGTCCACATAATCTCTCGGTGGGTGTGACTGAAGTATGCTCAGCGGGCACACCAGAGCCGCTTTACCAGGTCAAACTCTTGGCCGCGCTCAGAAGTGGTACGGATATGATGCACGTCTGAATAGGATGTGCCCCATACGAACGACTTGTCTCTAGGAGATCCTGCGCGCATACACCCTTTCCTGGCCGAAATTGGCCAGGAGCGTCGCGCCTCTCAAGATTCGGGCTCGGGTTCGGACGCAGGCCCCGGCGCCCTCCACCTTGCCATTAGATGCGCGTCTGGTACGTGTTCCGACAGATTATCGAGAAAGAGTGTGCGAATTCATGTCAGCGTAGTGGACACTATACGCTTATTGTTATCTCACCGGGCCATCTCGCCCAACGCGATACATCCGCCGGAGTCCGGCACCACCGCTTTGCATCTCGCTGCATCACTCGGACGTGTGGACGTCGTCACTCTGCTGCTAGAGCAGGAGGGAATAGACGATACTCTCCGAGATGCCCAAGGCAAGACCGTCAAGGATGTAGCCCATGGCCGTGACGTCCAGCGGGCGATACAGGACTCGAGATCGTTCCTCACGGCGTCCTTCCGTTCTCAACTCCGTTCCTACATCATGTCACTACCGGCAACGCAACCTCCGGCACAGCTTGTCGCCCTTCTCTCATCTCCTCGCGCGCGTCTACTCAATCTATCTTATCTCGATGATGATACGGGCACCACTCTCTTGCATGAGGCATCCAAGAGGAAAGACGCCAGTCTGGTTGAACTCGCGATGCGTGGTGGAGCGGATATTTTCGTCCGTGACCGGCGTGGGCGTACCGTTCAGGATGTCGTCGGAAAGGATGACAAGATGCGCGCGTTTCTCCGTCAATGTAGGACCGTCACCTCGCCGATAGTGCATCATGCTGATCTCGTCACAGTCGCCCGAAGAGACACCACGTTGATAGAGGACGGACGACCAAGCGGACCGCCGGAGTTGAAGGGGTATCTCAATAAGTATACCAACGTGGCTCGGGGCTGGGGAACAAGATGGTTCGTCCTTAAGGATGGGGTTCTCTCGTGTATGTGGTCTCATACCGGATCCTATTTCCAATACTCACCAGTTGCAGACTACCGACATCAAGAGGATGAAACCATAGCCAGCCGAGGTTCGATAGCCATGCGAACCGCAGTCCTCCGACTACCTTCGAGCAGCGATACCGTGCGCTTCGAGGTCCACTCCACTCCCTCGCACGGGCATCATAGTGTACAGAAATGGTATATCAAGGCAAACCATCCAGTTGAAGCGACGCGCTGGACTCAAGCCATCGGTCGCGCTATTGAGACCGCTCGTCAAGGCTCACCACCCGCACCAATCCATGACCACACTGAAAGCGAGTCTTCTCTGCAATCCCTCGCGTCTCGCTCGTCGCTGCGTCTGAGTAGCTTGCGTCCTGGACATAAGGGATCCAGATCTTCCAACATGCTGAGCAGCCCCAGCTTGGCACACAAACCCAAGTCAGACGTGGATAGCCTTACGAGTTCGAAGGAGATGACCGACGATGAGGACGGCCGTTCTCCCGACCTGTCTGGCCTGCAGGCTCCCGAACGTGCGGCCAGCCTGACGGGAAGTGGCGAAGAAGAGAACGGAAGCGTGGAGCAGATCGAATCCGCACAACCTCCGCATGAGGGCATGTATTTCCTCAACGCGAATTCCGCGACAGCCCAACTCGACCTTGTTGCCGACCTACTGACGGACCTTCTGAGGACGGGGAACACGCCAGCTCGTAGCGGGGAACTACAAAGTGCATTGCGGGAGAACATGGCTAGTGTGCGTGCTCTTGTGAACGAGTTTGTCGATCAGGCGCGCCAACGCGACGACTGGTGGCGATCACGTCTTTCTCGCGAAGTTCATCGGCAAGCGGTGTGGGAGGAAAGTTTACAGAGTGTCGTGAAAGAGGGCGAGGCTTTGGAGCGCGAGCTACGCGAGCAGGCGCGGACGCATCGCCGTGGGCGCTCGGCCAGCGAGGGCCGTGGAGATGGCACGCTCCGTGCCCGCCCAAGCATGCTCGTTGTGTCGCCTCCGGCACTTGAAGAAGAGGCGCTTGAAACTCCACTACATCAAGTACAGCAAGTATCTGCCGAGCGTGAGGTCAGGCCCGTGGTCCCAACACGTAGTGGAAGTAACCTCACGGTGACGGAACACGATCCCCCGAGTCCCCATACTCGCCGGCTTTCGCTCAGCCACTCCACCCTGCGTAGACATCGACAGCCGTCAGGGTCGCCAGCAGCGGCACGTGCAGACTTCTTCGTCTCGCCTCCGCATACGGCTTCCACCCTTGTGCCAGGTATGCTTGAGACGCAGACAGACGACATGGACGGAGATGTAGACACCGACGAAGAGGACGAGTTCTTTGATGCCATAGAGACAGGTGCATTGCCAAACCTCGTCATCAACGAGGCCTTGAGGACCCACGCGCCAGCATTGCCGGATCACGTTGAGCTCGAGCAGTACAAGGGTTATGAACATCCGCGTAAGGAGTTGCCTATTAAGAGCGACAACCGCCCGCCTACTTCGCTGTGGAGTGCGTGCCTCTGATTAAGCCCTCTTCTGCGCTTTTCTCACTTCGTCATCACAGGTGTTCTCAAGCACAGCATCGGCAAAGACCTCACAAAAATCTCCTTCCCCGTATTCTTCAACGAGCCAACAAGCATGCTGCAACGTATGGCGGAAGATATGGAGTTCTCGGAGTGCTGTAAGCTTTCTTGATTTTTACTCTCTTTCAGGCATTCCGATAACAATCTCTTGCTCAGTGGACGCAGCTGCACAGGAGCAAGACCCGCTTCGCCGCATTGCCTTCGTAGCAGCTTTCGCCATGTCGAACTATTCATCCACCATCGGCCGAATAGCTAAACCATTCAACCCAATGCTTGTATGTTGTCTCTGATCGCATGTGGATGACCGCCATCAAGCTCAGACCACTCAACAGAGCGAGACGTTTGAATATGTCTCACACGACAAGGAGTACCGCTACGTATCAGAGCAAGTTTCACACCACCCGCCCATCTCGGCATGCTACGCTGAGTCCCCACGCTGGCATTACTTCGGCGAGGTCGACGCACAGAACAAGTTTATGGGCAAGAGCTTCGAGATTCGGCCCACCGGAGTCGCTCACGCCGAGCTCGTCATTCCAGAAGCGTGGGGTCTGAATTACCCCAAGTACGACAGCTCTATCACTGGTAGCGAGCCCCGCGTCGTCGAGCACTTTAGCTGGAAGAAAGTCACGACGAACGTCTCCGGTTTCTTGCTTGGGTCGCCGACGATTGACCATTGTACGTAGCTCATGGATCACTTCACCCTCAGTCTGGTCGCTCACATGGGGTGTTACGCAGATGGCGAGATGGTGGTTACGAATCATCGTACTAAGGACACTTGCGCGCTCATCTTCAAACCGCGTGGCTGGCGTGCCAAAGACGCTTTCGAAATCTCAGGCTACGTCGCAGATGCGTCTGGGAACATGCAGTACGAGATTGCAGGACGGTGGAATAGTCAACTAGTTGCACGTGCAGTCTCTGCTCCCAGTGCAGGTGCCGGTGCTTTAAACCCGGACGTGGACAGTACGCCTGCCGAGTTTATATTGCTGTGGCGCAACAGTGTGAAGCCATCTGCGCCATTCAACTTGACACCTTTTGCGATCACACTCAACGATTGTCCGCCCGACACGCTGAAGCCGTACCTGCCACTAACGGATTGCCGTCTACGCCCGGACCAGCGCGCGTTTGAGCTCGGGAAGTATGAACGTGCCAACGTGCTCAAGATCGCCCAGGAGGAACATCAACGTGCCATTCGCAAGAAGCGTGAGACGGGGGAGTTGCCACCGCATTGCCCTCGGTGGTTCACCGCCGAGACAGATGGCGATACTGGAGAGCGCGTATGGTCTGCCTCGCGCACTGAGAAGGGTTCGTTGGAGTATTGGAGTGAACGCGAGAAGGTGTGGAAGGCTGGCGGGAAAGTATCATACAAGGGGGTAGAACCCATATTCGTCGAGGAAGAGCCTTGAATACTGGAATCATGGTTGTAGAGGGTATGGCCGGGCTGCACTTCGGACTCTTCGTGTCTCCAACTTCGCGAGGTATTCTAGCACGCACATGCCTCTCTGTCTATAGGCTGTTTTGTATCATCTTGGCTCAGATTGTACGCGATATCACATGAACACAAACTGTACACTCGTGTAAATAACAACCGTATATTTTCCAGATTTTTGTACCTTCCGAAGCATACATTGTGGGTAATCCATGAAAAGCAGCAAATAGAGCTAGTGTTCGGGTGATTCAGTCCCGTAGATGATATTTCCATACATGGTGCACTTCGGCATGCAGACGATAGGACTCGGACGAGATGCATCAAAGAACAGATTAGGGGGCAGCTCGACCGCCTGGGTAGCGGGCCAGTTGCCCCCACCTGGTCAGTCATGCTACTAATCCTGCTGTAGAAGAGCTTATTGGTTTCACCCATCTCTACAGGTGACTGGACACGTACCACAAAGCCCAAACGGCGCAAGCCGACCTTAGCGGCCTCGTTCTTAGCCGTTTTCTTTGTATTGCCACGGCCACAACCCCACTCCTCTCCGCCGACGATGGCGCGCGCAACCCAGACGGGAGTGCTCTTTGTACCTTCTCCGAGACTGTCGACGAAGACCCACTCCACCGAGCGGTTCGCCTGTTGAATGCGCTGATTGAAGAGACCAAGGTGGCCGATCATGGTCCCGTGTGGTGGAGACGGCGGCGGAGTGTACGGGTTTGAGCTAGAAGTCTGGGACGAAGCTGACGGAGCAACAGCAAGCGTAGGCGGAAGGCCATGCTGCGCGCGAACCTGACGATATGCCGAGCGAACATACGGCGCGAAGAGCACGCGAAGCCATGCCTGGGTGAGGGCAAGGCCGCGAGCACGGTAGAGACCGCCGACGTAGGACTGTGTGAGGCGCGGCAAAATTAACGTACTGACAGGGCGCGCGAAGCTAATGGCGCAGCAGATCAGGCTAGGCTTACCTCGAAGACGTCGGCTGTATGTGGATTAGCGCGGGAACGGCATCGGGGTAAAGGGGTTTGTTACCGACCTTGGACATTCATGCTGGCCTTGAGGGTCACCGACTGCGAGCGATGCAGGCGCAGACGGTCGGGAAGACGGTACCGGAGAGCGCTGTAGGGCCGACCAAGTCAGCATCGGAGTGAGTTAGGGCCATATGGAGTTGCCCGTACACCGCGGCGAGAGTCTGATTCCCAACAACAAGAGCGCGCATTTTCTGGAGATAGACGCCCATTAGTATTGCGACCGGAAGGGAATTTCCGACCCATCTACCGTAGAAGGTCCTACACGGAGGTACGGGTACAGCTCCCTACACAATACAGTCAGCAGGGTCGAGTATGCTAACTTGGCATATGTCGAGCGTACTGTATGAGATCCGTGATGACGAGACCTAACACTTGGTCCCCGAGGTGCTCGAGCCTGCGCAAATTGGTCAAGATCGCGCGATCCAAATAGCTCACAGGACGCACGACTCGTTATCTGGGGCAGGGTCCTGGGGACTGTCCTCGAAGACGTGCGTAGGGCGCGCATAAAGCGAACGATGCGTGAATACGCGCGTGTAGGTTTCCTGATCGAGTAGCTCGGGCAGCGAGGGGAGGGGAAGGTCTTGAGAGTCGGGCTCGAGCGGACACATTTTCTGACAAGCACGACGTCGAAGGGAGAAGTCGCCACCCAAGAAGACAGAAGACGGGATCGGCGGTCAGCGCGACAGCAGTGCTGACTGGGGAGAAGTAAGGGCTGTCGAGGGAACGAGGGAACTGACGTGGGAGCTGATTTATACCGTGCGGGGCCGGTCAAGTGTGATAGAAGCACTGAAGCTCTGATGCATACAGGCACTGCATCAAGCGTTGGGCGCACAAGTTCACCAACTATGTGGGTAGTAGATCATGGAGACACCCGGGCAAGTGACCGAGTCGGGTGAAGGCAGGCCAAAAAGCTCCACATTTGTTTCTATACTTCGTCTCCAAACATACATATCGACGTTTAATTAACGAGACCTTCCGCCACAGCCGGGACGCCCGCAGGCTGAGATTGAGCCTGCAGATGATGGGTGCATCATCAGTCCGCGCGCCCTTCAGAAGAGGGAAGCTATGGGCAGGGCGCATACCTCTGCAGCACGTTTTTGGGCGAGCTTCTGGGCGAAGTAGTCCACATGCAGTCCGCATTCCGTCTTGTCTTCGCGTCCGGCCCAGCGGCCCGCACGTTCTCCAGCATCACCGTCACCGCTCTTCTGTGTGGAATGCCAGTCGCCGACAGATTTGTATCCCTGAGCAAGAAGCGCATTACGCGGGACGTTGTTCGCGTCCAGATAGGCCTGCACATCCGAGAATTTCCACGCAAATAACGGATTCAGCTTCAGCAGGCCCGTTCCGTCCACCTCGAGCGGCTGCAGCGTTGCTCTCGCCGCGCCCTGCGATGCACGTCGACCGGTAATAACGGACTGTACACCCATCTCGCGATTCGCGCGCACACCAGGTTCAACCTAAACATTTCTGTCAGTCTTACGTGAACAACAATCGACCATCTGTCTGTCAAAGAATACGTACCTTGACGGCCAGATCGTACGCCTCCTCGTCACGCTCCCACAGCTTCTCTCCGTGCTTGCGTTCGAATTCTTCCACCGTATCACAGCCATCGGGCCGGAAAACGTGCACGGGAACACCATACCGGCGCTTAACCTCTTCCACGAGCTCGTAGGTTTCAGGGAAGTGGTATAGCGTGTCGAGGAAGATTAGCGGTGGTGGGTTGGTCGTCAGCTTGGAAAGCATATCAATCGCGACTAGTCCTGTGAGGCCAAATGCGGTTGTCTGTGCGAGACCAGGAAGGTAATCGAGCGCCCAACGAAGGATCTCCTGCGGAGGCAGCGGGCGCAAGTGCGCGTTGATGCGCTCAAGGTCGCTGGGCGACACGGGCAGCGTCAAAGGTCTGGGCAGTCCTTCGAGAGACATGTTGTTCGTCGTAGTCGTTTGTCAAGGTACCCATTCTGCGATTACTTTCGTTCTGACCAACGCTCGGCTTCGAAAGAATGACGAGCGCGCCGCGAAACTATGAGATCAAATCTTTCACACGATAGAACCCCTATCTCAGAGTACATCTCAACTACATCGGACAATAAATACTGTCTACACAGAATTCAGAACTCCTTCCAGTCATCATCCCAGCCATCATTCGCCTTGTTCGTAGACGCTGCAGGTTTGCTCGTCGGCGCCGCAGAGCTCGAGGACGCAGGACCCTGGTTCGCTCCTTGAAACTCTCGGAAGAAGTCGTCCTCTTCGTCATGGTACAGAGCAGTCGTCTCCTCTCCGTAGCCACCCTGGCTGACGTTGGAGTACCCAGAACGCTCATGACCGCCGAGCATACCACGGGCCTGGCCCGCAACATCAACACCAAACTGCTGCCTACTCCATGAGTTGGCTTGTGTGCCGACCGACGTGATCGTGCTCTGCGCCTGACCGACATATCCGCGCACGGTGTTCTGAAAATTTGGATCCTGCACGCGCTCCATACCGGGCTGGATGACGTTCTCTTGGATGACCTTACTCGCACCGGCGACTGCGCCGCTGAAGAGCGACCAGCCCTTGCTAAGCGCCGCCATAGGGTTCTCCTGGAGCTCACTGAGAGTTGGCGCTGCACGACTGCTCATACCGTAGCTTGGATGCATATCTGGGGCTGGTGTGCTTCCAAAGCCAGTGTACTTCCCGCCCTGTGATGGAGGGAGGTGATCAGGCCGCGAGGCGTTTGCATTGCCAAGCCGCTCGAAATACGCCTCGTTCTGCGACTTTTGAGTGAGGCCCTCAGGATGAGGCGAATTGGGCGCAGAGGAAGCGGGAGAGGCCGAGTCAGTGCGTAAGCCAGACATGCCGCGCGCACCGGCGCGGGATTTCCGAAGGCCTTGAGCGGAGGATGGGCGTCCGGGTGGGGAGGCGGCGTCAGCGGGCGGCGCCGAAGGAGTCCACGGTTTGTCTTGCAGCATACTGTCCAACTGTAGTGTGTCAAAGAGCTGTCCGTTATTGGGCCGCTCAGAAGCCGCATACCTTCTCGCGATACTGTGTAGCTGCCCAGCAGTGATACTTGTCGTGTGTTGACATGTCGGGAGTGTAGCCGCCCTGCTCCGCTGGGGAATATGACTGCAAAAAGTCACGAAATGGCTTGTTTCCGCCCAGCTGATGGGTTGATTGAATTGCCAGCGATGCATCAGAGTCTGCTACACGAAGCGCACCTTCATTCTGCGGATCTGGTCTTCCGACCAAGTATCCATCGAAACAGAGCGGACGAATCTGGTGAATGATGAGCTTAACCTAGACTCGTATTTTAAGACCACACGCACGAAATATGCACGCCGTATCCGCGATGTTGACCTGCGCATTGTAGGCAGATGAAAATGGCAAAGCTACTCCGACGTCGACATCAGACTCGACGCTGTTGATCGAGGGGTACAAGCAGACCTGACAGAAGCCCATTGAGGATTGGGATTGTCGCAATCTATGCATCTACGATTATTCAAGTCCTCGCGCTTGATAAGCTCTTGTAATGTCCGTTTTGCGGCGGTCTGGTCCATGATGTGTGATGGTTGGTGGGCGGGGAAGGGAAGTCTGGGAATCACTCGACCCGGTGAGAGTTGCGCGCGTCCTGACTTTGACCGCTACCATCACGTCCACGCATCCGCCATGTGAAACACATATAAGCCACGAGCCATAGTCGTCGATCGATAACAGTAATCTCTGGCCTCTCGCCAGATGATCTTGCGAGATTCGCATAGCGGTGGAAATACAACGATGTCGTATCCCATGTCAGCCGGTGCCTCGAGAACACCAGTGTGCATCTTCCCAGGCCTGCGCTTGAATACCTATATACTGGGCCACTATTTTAGGCGATCTGTGAATGCCTCCGTCAGATCTTCTCCTCGTTGGCACCTGCCCGTTATGCAGGACCCGCTGCTCGCACCGAGTCGAGTGTGCGGCGTCCCGCTGGCCCCGCGATGCCACGTCCCTTCTCTCACTTCTCGCATGGACTTGGCGTGCTCGGGCGCTTCATTGTTATACCTCGATAATAACCATGACTGTCACGGATGTTCCCTGACAACGAGAGCGCCACAGCCTCTTATTTTTATTTCGTGTCCCAATGTGTTCCGTCATTACGTAGTGCCACGGCCGTGTAGTTTTATAGTAATCATTCAGTCAAGAGTACGAGCCCCAGCGCGCCACAACGCCTGCCAAGAAGCCGGCTACGTCCGTTCAGTGACGGATGTGACGGCGCACCGGACTGGGAACGAGGGGCAGGGCTCACGGACATATGATTTGGATCATTGGATGCGAACAGCGGCCTTCGACGCGTCGCTCCTTGACGCGTTCCTCCTCTTGACCTGCCATCTCCCAACGCGGAAGTTTATGGTTTCAGGCCTCATCGCTCGAGATTCCACCCGCGGCGAGTGGCCGGCGCATAGCTAAGGGACGCCAAAGTTCAAATCGACCTTAAATCAGGCATTTTAAGCCCATTGTCTGATGTACCACTACATTGGGCCCAGCCGTGGGCGCACGCGAAACGGGTTGTGCGACTTGTTCCCGACCCGCATGTACGATACTTAGTCTCAACCTACTCGTTCCCCCGTTCCTTCATTCTCCTTTGCCATGATCCAGAAGGTAAACGCTCCCCGCGCCGGCAAGACTGCCCTCGCGCCCTTCACCCCGCCTGCTCCGGACCAGACCGACCCGGATGGCTTACCCGACTGGGGCTCTTGGCGCGACGGCAAGCACTGGAAGATCGAGATCATCCAGCAGGTGTGTGAGCCGTCTTGCACGCCTTGCGAGGTATTTGTCTGACCACCGTGCTAAAGCCAATCCGCGCTCGAATGTGTGGTGAGTTAAGTCCGGCTTAAGCTCGCGATGTGGCTCATTGATTGACTGCGGTACTCAGGCTTTGGGGATAAAGTCAGTGTTCGACCGTCATTGTGCCGTATGCGATCTCTGACGGTGCAATATCTAGGATCGAAGACCAATAGCGCCAGCCGTAGTGGCAAAACTAGTGGTGCACGACGAGGATAATAAACTGTTGGAGGATACGTTCGTGCGCTCTTGCTCAGCGTCGCTAACCGCGTTCGGCTTACTCGGCGTCGTCGTGCAGGGATATTGACTACGCATTCCTCGTCGTCACCGCCGATCTATGGTCTCCGGACGGGAAGAGCGAGCGAAATCTTGTGATCCACCCTGGGTCTAGCGAGAGGCACGCCGCCGCACAAGCGTCTAACAAGAAGCGGAGGACTACGGCACCGGAGAAGCATGAGCCCTCCCTCCAGCCAGCCCCAGCCCCTTCGCCCGGCACCTTCGGTCCTCTGTCAATACCGACGTTGCCGGTACTGCCCTCGCTTTCTCTTCAGAGTCCCTACGACCAACAACAAGCTTCGGCATGGTCGACATCATACGCTATGGCCCCCCCGCTTGCATCCCAGGATACTGTTTCTCTCCATCGGCCGCGCACTCTGTCTCTGGACCACCCGCCCTCGGATGACGAGTGGGCCCATGACGATTCCGAAGTTGGCCCTTACCGCACCTGGAGCGCCGACCCATCTTACGCGCCTCTTGCGCCGCTCGCCCCAGCGCCCGGGCCCTCTCGCCGCAATAGCCCGCCACCATCCGTTTCTTATAGCCCGCCCCGCCCCCCCACGTTGCCTCAGCTCCCAGCACGTATCGAATTACAAGAGGCCCCGCCGCCGTCCCCACCTACATCTACCGGCAACACTGGGCCACCACCGACGCCTTCTGAGCCTACATCTGAAGCTGGGATCGGCACACATCGACCGCCATACGACGAGAGCATGTACGCTTCGGCATCGATTGCCCAGGGCTTTCCACTCACGACACCTGCGTCGCAGGGTGTGAGTGGAAAGGGAAAGGCTCGGCGCGCCATGCCCGGCGACGCGTACACGCGCACATTAGTGGGACCCGTTGCTGCTAGCGCAAGCCGATTGCTCGACGAGCACCGCAAGCCAGGCGTTTTCTTCCTCTTCCAGGATCTGAGCATCCGCACCGAAGGCGCTTTTCGCCTGCGTTTGCGTCTCATGAATCTTGGTCCTCCAATTCCGCCGCCCGAGGACGAAATGCCCAGCATCAATACTGGCTTCTCAGCTGTTCTGTCCGAGGTGTACTCTCAGCCATTCGACGTTTATACAGCAAAGCGCTTCCCCGGAGTGCCCGGTGAGCCCGAACTCTGTCGCCACAGCCAGTTTCCGTCGTTCACCGCACTCCCCGAGCAGATACGACCGCGTTGTCAATTGCGTTTGGCAACCAGGGCCAGAAGCTGCCTCTGGTGCGCTTCATCGTCTACTGCCCTTCTTTGTATGTGACGCTGACGTGATACTCGGCAGCGGAGTCGCCACGGCTCACGGAAAGGACGCAGACGCCGTGGAGAAGAATCAAGCGATGAAGATGATGAGGACTGATTGCTTAGATGCTGTTGTATACTTCGTTTGTTGCCTTTGCCGTTATGATCTCCAATTCTCCCCGAGCAGCCCGTGCGGTTCAGACTGCGGTCACCTTCCCCTCACTGTCCTTTCAGATACCGCCTCATCTACTTTACATATTACCTACCCGTACAATATCCAGACTCTGCCGTCTTCGTCTGATCCAACTGGTGATTCATATGTTTCATGTCTGAACTGGCAGAGCATCGAATGAACAAACCCTAGGGGAACACAAGCTCGATCTGATTACATCGATAGATCTCTTCACCAGGCCCCGGCTAGAGCTGCAAGATCCCGTACGATCAATGCTCGTTCAGTGCCAATTTGTCTCGTGATCTCCTCTTGCTTGGCCAGTGAGAGTTCGGTGAACGCAGCGAGCAGAGTTCCATCAAGCACGCCTCTCGCGAGCGGCTTCGCCACCGTTGGATTTTGCACCGTCCGAAACGCGCGCGGATTCAAGCCCGCCGTGTGCTGCACATTACGCGCTAGCTGACCTTGGAGAAGGAATAACCGTTTGAAGGCATCCTCGTCTACAGGCGCAAGCGCAGTCAAAGCCCCATCAGGATGCGCTGTGGCACGACGGTCGGTCAGTCCGAGAACAAAGAAGCGATAGACGTGGGGCGGTACGCACCGCAGATGAGTTTAGACTGCGGGACGGGAGAGGCCTGAGGCGCTTTGCTCCGTTTTGCAATGGTCAATGAAGAGCGGTACTCGGTGTGGGCGTGGAACTCAGTCCGGCAAAGGAGCTGCAGCCCATTCCGCGCCTCTGGGTCTAAGTTTGCAAAGTGCGTGAGCCTTTGTTCGGGGATACCGGGGCGGAGATGAAATACGGGAACGTACCGTGCGGGCTATATTCGTATAGACGCACTATGCCCTCCTCATCGCACGTCACGAGGGAGAGCGCATTCTCAGTGAAGAAGAAGTCGGTGCTTGTTACAGAGACAATTTGGTTATCTCTCGCAAGCACAGTCAACTTGTATGGGTCCTCCTGCACAGACAGTCAGCATCGTACGATGTAACGTGAAACTGGCCGGCCTACCTGGAAAGCAACAAACCACAAACTTTTCACAGCGTCCCCGATGAGAAGTAGGTTTTTCATCGCACGCAATGACGTGACATAAACACCAACGTCGAGGAAGGCAACGCCCACAAGCCGTTCGTCCAAGTCAAGAGCACGGATGAAGATCTAGTGTGCCGGTGAGCGTACACGTATGAGCAAGAACAGCCACAAGCAACCTTCTGCCCCATCGACGAAACCAGGTAGTTGTCTATACCGCAGAGCGCAGTAACAGGCCCCTTGGCATCATCCCGACACCGCAAGCGCAGCTTCCACGAGCGGGCACGACCCGCAGCAGGATCTGGGTTAACCTCGACCACTTCAAAGACATACGTCTGCAGGGATAGTGTGAGATAAAAAGCTTCGTACGATAGAACCTGAACTTACCGCTCCCTTCGCTGCGAGATCCTCTCCACGATTGACAGTGGTGGCGACGGCGATGTAATTCTTGCGACCAGTAGCCGTACTGAGAGTCTCAAGCGGGACACATTCCATGACATTCACAAACTCGTTGTATGCGAAGTCATACCCATCCAAAGCGACCCATCCTTCCGGAGTGAGGAGCTCCAAGGCGGAAGCATCAGTCTTCGGGTATGCTACGTTTGGAGCTGAAGCAGAGGTCGCGTCAGCGAAGGTCTGACGTGCGAACAAAGAGTGATCACCATCCGGAGTCCAAACCTCGTTATTCTCCTCATCGAAGGTCGAGAAATCGGATCGAAGGGCGGCAGCACCGACGACGAGACCAGATGTTGGCTCGTAAACAACATGGGAGTAAGACTTTCCGCGGGGGACGAAGCGCGAAGGCAGCTCGGTGTTGAGATCCATGCCGGGGATCCACTCTAACACAGTCGGTCCTTCGTCAGAGTACGCCAGGAAGTCGCCCTTGTTACCCCACAGCGAGCAGGTCGTGAGCGAGTTCACCACCGCGTGTCCTGAGGGGTGTATACGTAATCCGGACCGGTCTGTCCGGACGATCCAACTCGGGCGGTCTCCGGTGAAGAAAACGCCTGTGAGTGTGATGCCGGGCGCGGGGCTAGTCGTGAAAGGGATGAACTGCCGGACAATACGACGCTGTTCGGCGAGAATAGAGCGATCCTCCTCTGCTGGTCGCTGAATGTCATATGCTTGCGAGAGAAGCTTCACAAAGCGAATGCCTAAGAACGTCGTTCGCGCTTCCGGTGGCTCTGCTGGAAGGTCAAGATCAAGCGCAGGCAAAGCTTGGTAGATAGCCAGATCGCCTGAGCGCAAGAAGACCTGTGGAGGATTGAGCTGAAAAGACTCAAGAGTGTTGTTGAGCACCCACGAGCAAGTGTAGTGAGGTCCTAGTCTCGCCCATAGGAGCAATCAGTACCTGCTCGATGTCAAAGTCTCCTGGGGCGCGCTTCTGCGTGTCTTGAGGCACAGACAAGGCTGGAGGATCATAAGAGTCGACGAGTGCAGGCTGCAATGACGCAATTGCGGTGGAAGAGAAGACGAGAGACAACTTTGGTAGCGACCAGATCTGAATGACCTTGAGTAAGCAATCCTAGATGTCTCGATTAAGCGGTACAAACCTCCATAACCCCTAATGGCCGACAGAGCATGAGCCACTGCGTTTTATCTGAAGCAGCCATGGCCCCTTGCATCGTGGTCGTGCTACTGGACCCATCCGGACTTTTGGTAGTCGCACGAGTGGCGAAAAGTCCGGTGTTATCTTCGAAGAAGCTTCCGGCAACGTATCGTGAAGTCTGTATGGTCGATTCAAAGTCGGGTACGCTGGATAATAGGTGTTCAACCGAACCTTGTCACCCATGGGCGACATGTCCTTGCGCCTAATCTTGCCGCGCTCGAGCTCACCGATGAATAAGCCGATAGTCTCATCCTCCCGTAGAATGAGAACAAAAGGATCCTGGATGCTGCAGTACTTGATCTTCGCCCGGGGAACATTCTTGTCCAAGTCCTCGATAATCTGTCGCTGCGTGCCATCTAAACTATCGGTGAGCTTCAGAGTGATACGAGAAATACGCGAACACCAACCAGGCTCCAGAAGGCGGATCGAGTTAGTCATGACGTGCAATATGGTCGTCCCATTGAAGAAGGGTGCCGCTCCGATGGTCATGCCGGGTATCCGTATCTTAACAGTAACGCCTTCTGCACCTGTTCGAACCGATATCTAAAAGCCAGATCAGAAGCGCACCCAGTGTGCAAGTTCATCTGTACATACCCTTGACAAGCCGGGCGAAGGGTTGTGATCAGTACTGATCAGGACGGTGTCGTTCTGCGCGTGAAGGGGGTTGACAGGCTTGTCGATGTTGGAGCCATTCACCCTGACAGCTTGACGAACGGGGAGTGCCCATACTCCTCTTGCGCCGCCGACCGGGTGGAGCTTGCGCTTCGTTCTTGAAGGAAGATCACGCTGGAAGAGCGTGAAGCCGCCAAGCTCGCCAGAACCGGTGGAGGCGATGAGTTCGGGCACTGCCTTCTCGCCATTCTTCGTGACGGAGAAGGTTGCATCAGACATGGGACCACGTCCTGGCAGCGCATCGCACATAGAAGTGTGTATGACTGTCTTTGTCTTCACTCCTGGAGCTGCGACCACAGCTGTAGCTGAGGTCTGTGCAGGTAATGCACCGGATGGGCCGTAGATGTCTACATACAAGATTGGAATCAATCGCGAAGGAGAAATTTGGGAATGAACTTTACCATCGTCGTCAACGGTCATGGCCTCCACGGGTTTGTCCACAACCACGTCCATGTCCATCTTGACATCACCACCTCCCTCCGTTTCTTCCTTGACAACTTCCTCGACACTCGCGACCCGCATCAAGACAGATGGCCCCACGTCACTTCCAACAAAGATATGGTTGTCATCAAGACGGCATGCGATGCTGGGCATAGTAGTTCGCGCCACAGGTTCGCCCATAGAAAGCTTCGATACGACCTGGCCCTCGACAGTGAACTCAACCGGGTATATCGTCCCGTCTTGATGGATGACAAAGAGCGTACGATCGTTGGCGAAGACAGGAGAAGCGCCTTCAAGAGTCAACGTGCGATCCGGGTACGCTGGCGGCAACATTGGCATGTCCGTGATGCGCGATGCCCACCCATTTACCGGCAGACCTATCTTGCGCTGTGCCTGGTCAATGTGAATGAGTGAATTCGCAGCGTGCACGACGACACCTCCGAGAGCGGCGGGACAAGGAGACAGGCTAAGGGCGTCCGAGGGAAGGCTTTCAACGACAGTGATGACGGGATAGTTGCGTTTCATGGAATCCAGAACGAAGAAGAAAACCTTCATGGTGTCCTTGTGCTCGTGCAGACGACTGGGTTTACATAGATGAGATTCGGGTTTCTCAGGGAGTATAGTAGAGCTTACCCTGTCCACGTCCGTTGTGGTTCAAACAAGACTGCGACCGTCGGCTGATTAAAGCCTGGCAAGAAGACGAAATCGATGACATTCTCGATACGGCTGTCAACCTCGCCGTGAAGATTGAGCAGAAAACTGGGCGAATACGGTACGTCGCTATAGATTTGGAGGTCAATCTCAGTAGGGTGAGATTAGATAAACAGGAGGACGCGCCTTTGATTATCAGGTCCTTCTACCACGACGTCTATATCGGCCTGCGACTGGTAGAAGGGTAGAACAGCAAGCGTGTTCCGAGGCAAGAGGATCGCCGCGCATCGAGACTCCGGGTCTGTACGAAGTAATGACTGAAAAGGATAGTCATGTGCCATCTAGGTGGTGTGAGCTGACAAGTGCAAAGAAGCCCGTTGGCAGCATACCACTTGTAATGTACGCTCATAGGTGTGGATTGAAACCGTGATGAGGTCAAAGGCAGCTTGCGACCATTCAAGCAAGGCAATCTAGGTGGTCGTCAGTAGTTTGTCGGACCGGAGAAGTAATGCATGACCTACTTTAGCATCCTTGAACGAGACGAGTAGGCGGTCCAGCTGGTCCTCTGCGGAGGACATGACTCGCACGCGTTGCATACCAGTGATAGTACCGTGTAGGATATGTTCTCGCAGGAAGTGGAACTTGGTCGATGTCGGTGGGCCAGCAGCCGAGGACGACTGTAGCGAGTATAGCAGTCAGCAAATACCATTTCGAGACACAGACTCGTAGAGCTTGGACTTTGAGCGAATTTCAGACGGCAGGCACATTGAGGAGGGCAAATTATATTGCAAGTGTACAACAATAGACATGGTTGAAGTAGAATCACCTTGGCGGCTCCAATGTTCACGAATCCTTCGCCACCCTCGTCCATCGCTACCTCCCCTTCAACGGGCTCAGTTCCCTTCCGGATTTCCTTCTTCTCCCGCTCCCGTTCCTTTTCTTCATCGACGTGTACCGGCTCCTCTCTGACTTCATATATGCGAAGATAATTCGAACGCGCCAGTGCAATGTTATACAGAGCGCGGCCCGAAGCAGAGGTGGAGGGGTTGCTTGGTGTGACGGTCGATGGCGTGAGCTTGAGCACTGTTGCATATTCCACTCCGCTGGGAGGAAGGATCAGTTGGTGATAGCCCAGCGCAGACATATTCGGCTACGAAAGACGCGTGAGGAAAGTCTTGCAATAGACTTGCACATTGCTTACCGGTTCGGGGACCGTCCGTAACGGGATGACCGGTGGTCGACGGTGAGCGTCCTTCTGTCGGCCGCTGAATGGGAGACGAGCGTCCTTGTCAAGTCGCGTCGCGCGTGTTCGCGTCACACTGATCGCGTTTATTCGACTTGCCCACGCTCTTTCCAGTCTGAACATGAGCAGGTATACGTGTTATTGGGTTCTTGGATGCGAATGCAGCTTCATACGAGACGGGGTATGCATGTGTTTCCAGGCTCCGGGGTGCAGGGCGGCCAGAGTACGAGAGCGGGGGAGAAAGAGAGGGATTATGAAGGCAAATAATGTGATTGGTCGGAGTGAAGGATCGGGTGGCCCGGGGCGGAGGTCGTTGGAAGAGACGTCGTCCTGACCGAACAACCATGTCCTTCGCCCGCACCTCCCTCGGTCTGGCCACCCGCCTCGCCGTCTCCAGGCGAGCGCCATCAGCCGCCCCAGTCGTCGCCCGCCGCCTGCTCTCCTCGTCCCCACGGCGGCTGGCAGTGGAGAACCCGCTCGCGCAGGTGGTGCCCGAGAGCAGCGGCAACTTGAAGTCGGCAGGGCTCGGCAAGGGCGCGTTCGACGCCGCCCAGGAGCCAGACAAGGACGTCGACATCTACAAAGAGGGCTATGGCGCCCTCGACAAGGCCGTCCACCTCTACTTCTTGACAGAAATCATGAAGGGTCCGTACACCCCGGGCGCGATTCGTGAATATCCTCATTGACATTCCGCCCAGGCATGTGGCTCGTCTTTGAGCAGTTCTTCCGCGCACCGTACACCATCATGTATCCCTTCGAGAAGGGCCCGCTCTCACCACGCTTCCGTGGCGAGCACGCCCTCCGGAGATATCCCAGCGGCGAGGAGCGCTGCATCGGTCCGTCGCTCATAGCCAAAGCAATAATGGACGTATGCTTACTCGTCACGTATAGCTTGCAAGTTGTGCGAGGCAATCTGCCCGGCGCAAGCCATCACCATCGAGAGCGAGGCGCGGTTGGACGGCTCGAGGCGTACAACAAAATATGGTGCGTATACCTTAACATGTCATGAGGCGTGGATATTGACTGTCCCAGATATCGACATGACCAAGTGCATCTACTGCGGTTACTGCCAGGAAGCATGCCCAGTCGACGCCATTGTGGAGAGTACGTACACACGTGTTCGAACCAGACGCGCTTACTCACCGGCACCGAACAGCTCAGAACCAGGAGTTTTCCACGGAGACGAGGGAGGAGTTGCTATACAACAAGGAGAAGCTCTTGGCAAACGGTGACAGGGCAGAGACTGAAATTGCGGCCAACTTGTATGGTACGTACTTCGATTCCGTCCAGTTTGAACCTTGCTAATCTGGTTCGGACCCTTGAACAGCTGACCACGTCTACCGGTAACGCTTTGAGCCTCGACTACTACATACACTTCTTTACGCGACCTTCGCCCGTGTCGTTAACGTTATTGCGACCCCGAGAGGATTAATAGCATGGTCGTTTTGCTCTCACACGTGCGATGGACTGGTCTTCATTCATCTGGTTTCGGAACGTGCAACTACATCCCCTCGTGCTCACAAGGTGCGTAAAGTGGCCGCCAACTTCACCGGATCTCCAACAGATAGCGAGCAATGCGGTCCCTGAGAACCTCTCCGCTCTGCGCCTCTTCGACCAAGCTGGGCGCTCTACGCCACCATCATCGACACACATCCTTTACAGTGCACCGAATCCCGACTAGTCGATCACCGACGCTCGATCCCGATAGGCGTCGACCAAGATGTACGATAAACAGCTTTATGCTTGTGGCCCGAGAAGAAGCGCCCTGCAGAAGCCTATGTCGCCCGACCCGGCCCGTACCCGCCGAGGCCTGTGTTTCTTGGCTGAGCTTCGATTCTGTGACAGAGAGATTCTGTATGGCTCGCGAACCGCGTGCTATCGACGCTCCATAACTGCTCCTGATAGCCTCGCCGGTAGGCCGCGTGAGAGGGCGTCAGGCCTACGCGGCTCGGCGTCGGTCTCTCAGCGGAATCGGTTGTGCTTCCCGATGTGTCCCGCATACGATGGGCGAGAGCGCATGGGGCACGCAAGATGACCATGTCCCTGCCGTCGACCGCGAGCTGCGAGGCAGCACGAGGCTCGCAAAGGTCTTCTAGCTTCGCCAACTGCGAGCATGCCGCCGGCCACATTCGCCGAAGCCGCCGGTGCGGCGCGTCAGCGTGTGGTCAGCTGCTGGCGCGCTATCGTGGCCTGGCATCACGATGGCGCGAAGCGCAGTGCACGCAATCTACACCGTGTCGGGCAGGTGTGGTCCGTGCGTGAGGCCAACGGAAGGCGGGCACGCTAGCCCCTATCTTGGAGCCCGCCCACCGGGCAAGCGGGCGCAGACGATGGACATCGGATGGACGTGCGATGAAAAATGCGCGTCGGGGGCCGTTGGGCGGCGCCGTGCACAGTCGCGCTTCTTGCGGGACCGCGGGAGTTGTCGTCTTGCTCGCTTTCGCCTAGGGCTGTGCGCGAAGGCCAGGATACTTTCGCCCCTGTGTGAAGTGAACGAATATGCAGCGCCTCCGTGCGCAGCCACTTTGCTCTCACTGTCGATTCGCAGCGAAGGGGGCCCGAAGCCCGAGAGGCTCATCGAAAAGGCGCGTTCCGAATGGACCGAGCTTGCTGTCAACACGGTGGTGCGCTTTCACCGTTTCGCGTCTGGCGGCGCTGGTCATTCGACAGGATGCAATCCACTCGATAGCCACTATCGTACCCCCTATCTCGCCGTCCCCGCCGCCCCGCGCGTCTTCTGCTCCGTACGGTTCCCGCGTACTCAGGAGTACGTTCACGTTCATAACGCTACGGACGTTCGAGAAGCTCACATGGCTCGGCGATTCACCGTGCTCCTGGCTACAAGTTCTCAATACGTATGAACATTCAAGTGACACCCGTAACGCTGCGGTATGAGGAGACTTTTATGAGAAATGCATTGTAGGTTTTTGGGTTGGGTGTGGGCATAAGTCCGCCAGACCTTGTCGAGTCAGAAGGATAAGAACAGGTCCATGATCGGCGTCAACAGAAGGCCGAGTGTACATAATACGTCAATCCCAGTAGTAAGAACTGCAAATGCTATGCAACGGCTACGACAGCTCTTCTCGGAGCTCGCTATCAAGGACGCGACGCTTACCCGCCTTGCCGTCGCCTCGCAAGTTGTTCACCCAGACGCGCAGACATTGTATCACACGTGACCGTATTTGGAGGTCGCTGACGGGTTTCTCTCGCCTCGCGCCTCGCTGCGTCTGGCAACGTCAGAGGGATGCGTGAACGCAATAAGATCTGATGGAGCGAGAGTATCGTAGCCGCAGACTGTAGTCCGGATGTGAATCTGAGAACCAGGGTGACTGGTGTGACCCGTAACGCTTACCGAGCGCGTCAGTTCGCGAGTACCCGACGCGTCGCGGGTTTCAAACGCGTCGCCAACATCGGTCGGGAGCGCGTTGAAAGGTCCTGTGATGTCGTCGAATCCCAATAATAACCCATCCTTCGCGCAGTCCCTCCTCGTAAGCACCCTATCATAACCGAGAGCGCGCGCATGAACCCTCCCAGGCAGGCGGACTCGCGGGGACGTCCGTAGACCTCCTTTTCTACCCAATCGACTCCCTGAAAACGCGACTGCAATCATCACAGGGCTTCATCGCAGCTGGAGGCTTCCGTGGTGTCTATCGAGGGATTGGCAGTGTGGTCGTCGGGAGCGCACCCGGAGGTGAGTTGTACGATGATCAGCGAGCGGTGCTGTCAACTCAAGGAACCTATATGCGCAGCTGCTGTATTCTTCGCCACATACGACACTCTCAAGCGACATCTACCTATACCCGAGCATCTGGATGCCGCAAAACACATGCTTGCTGCTTCCGCAGGTGAAGTCGTGAGTCCTTCGCGTGCGCATCCATTACGGTGCATGTGGCGCTGACCGCATCTGTGCCCCAGGCTGCATGCCTCATCCGCGTTCCAACAGAGGTTGTGAAGACTCGCTCTCAAACCAGCTCCTATGGGGCAATCTCATCCTTCGGCGCCGCCCGCATCCTCCTCGCCAGTGAAGGCCTTCGTGGCTTCTATCGAGGCTTCGGAGTCACCGTCATGCGCGAGGTGAGCGTCCGTCTCGAACCCTATTACACTCTGCACATGCTGATTCTCCTGTCGTTCAGATTCCCTTTACATCGCTCCAATTCCCGATGTACGAGTGGTTCAAACGACGCCTATCAATGATGCTTTATGACCGACCCGGTGCACTGCATGCGTACGAGGCGGCCGCGTGCGGGAGTGTAGCTGGCGGAATCGCCGCTGCGGCGACAACCCCTCTGGACGTGTTGAAGACACGTATAATGCTTGACATCCGGGTGCGTCGGCCGTTTCGAACTCTCGTGGCTCACAGGCCCACAATTCAAATCTGGTAATGCTGACTCGTACCCACATATACAGGACCCGAAGACGACATCGAATCCGTCCGTATTGTCGCGAGCAAGAAGCATATACGCGAATGAGGGTATGCACGCGCTCTTCGCGGGCGTCGTACCGCGTACGCTATGGATTTCGGCGGGAGGCGCCGTCTTTCTTGGCGTGTACGAATATTCTCTTGGGGCGATACGTGGGGAAGGAATTCATTGAGCCATTGTCAACTTCTCGACATCCTATTGTTGCTTCTTGATTGCTGGTTTTCCATAGATGCTGTTCACTTTCTGACCGGCTTCTGACACCTGTCCCATCTTGTGTTGGTCTTCCCTCGCCATTACGACTTGCGTCCGCATTGCTATGCACTGGACCGGTCCATAAGCACTCAAACCCAACGCAGAGTCATTCGCGGAATGCCGTGTCTGCATCTCCATCCCCCGTGGCCAACGGTGCGATTCCCACATCGTCGGCCTAACCGAAAGAGCGAGGGTTGCGAGCCGCGTGTATCACATCTGTCTGCGTATCAGAGCACCACCATTGTGTTCTTCGTATTGGAACCCTATTGTTCCCCGTTCTTGTTCGCGGCGTTCTTGTGCGTACACGTCAGCCCATCGCACCACCCCTTGTCTCGCGCGAGTCATACCAGCCGACACTGGGTGTAGTGCCACTACGCCGTCGAGCATCATCGCGTCCATATGAAACCTACATGGCAATGCCTGTAGGGCAAGCAATGCATTTCTGTGACCACATTTGCGGGCCTCCCCGGGCTAGTACCCACGACGGCTCTCTGTTGGCAGGGGCATCGCTGCGCCTCCACATCTTAAGGCCGCTTGATCTACTACGCGTATCTTGTACTCAGAGGGAGCATCGTGCGATGTCTGTAGGTTGTCAGTCAGTCACTGCTTAAACCGACTGGAAGCGTCGTCAACGTCTTGGCTGTGACGGGCTGGAAACTACTCGTGGAGACTTCAATTCGGGTCTTCATCTTGATGCGTCCAGTCTCTTGGATCAAATGTCGTGGTAACATTATAGATCTCAAAAATAGGGATACTCGCTTCTTGGTGCGTCGGACCCGGTCACTCATACCAACTCACAAATCCATAGATCTCGGCTGCGCACAATAGCCTCGTATCAGTCATGTGTGGCTGATGACATTGCATTGACTGAGTCTATCAAGTTCTACACTCCGGCATACCAGCCACGTCAGCCTGTACTGACACACATCCGACCGATGTGAAAGCGCATCGGGAGTGGCCCGCGGGAGCAGTCGACGCCGACGCCCCCTGCTGCTTCCGGGGTCCTGTACTGCTCCCGCAGCCATGCCCAGATAGCGTGCCGCTCGCGAGGTCAATCGAGCGCTTAAGGCCGGCCGGAGTGACGTTCCGAGTCTACCGACTAAGGTCAAAGGAGCAAGGTACACTTCGCCTTACGCTTGCCTATCTGGTTGACCGACCGGCGACTGCGTGCCGAAGTGTTATTCTCGTTCGAGTACGTGCCCCTGAGCGTCTGCGATCGCTACGGCTCTTGCGAGCGGGTTGGCTAGCTGACGCTCATCTCCAGTATATCCGAGCGCGCGTCTCTTAGGAAGGATCTCCGCATCCATCGCCGCACTTCGGATGCGGAATTCGGGAGGACCTCGAGGCTCACATCGAAGGCGAATCTTGATTGTAGGGTTTGGGTAATATGACCGTGGCTGGGGCCCATGCTAGCGCATTGCGGCAGAGCTTGCTGATGGCTGTTTACTTACTAGGCTAAAGACTCGGTACTGCAATGTTGGGGATTTCGACAGGATAGTGGGTAGGTGGCGTTAGACTGAGGTGATGACGCCGGCCAGGACGGCCAAGTGGAAGCCAGGCCACACCACCCACGTTAGCGGGCCACGTCCGTCGATCGTGAGTCGTGTATGAGGGTCTTCGTTGAAACACGAGCTTCCGCGGTCCTCGGTCACAATCAGTGAATCACATCTGGAGGTATACACTCCGACTTGTCCAAAGCGCTCAACCGACACTAGATCCTCAACGACGATTGCTGTACTCTGCGCAGGGACTCCGACGCGTGAGAGATATGGACGATCAACCCACTGATCCCATGTTGCTTGGCCCATCCAATCGCCGATGACTATTGTTGACTAGTCATTGTACCAGCCACCCTGTGGCATTTGCTGTCCCTGCTATTAGCACATCCGGATAGCAGATGAGGCAGGACAAATGTGATATTCCTGCCGATGGTTTTGCATGTTCCGAGAAAGCGCAGAGCGCGCCCATAGCAAGACTGTACCACTAAACCCACTTTTCACCGAGATCGAGAACTTGAATCGGTTTCGACGTAGGCAAGGGTGGGTCGGGTCGGGCGCCTTGAGCAACGAGTTTGGGGCCGGCTCTTCCGCGCCATTGAGTTATCTAGCGTCAGATGAAATTATGAGAATATTGCCTGTGACAAGCAGTTCGCATATGCTTGATAGAGCTTCACCCTGCGGACAGAGGTCCACGGGGTCCGGAGCCGAGGCGCATATGGCGCCTGGACAGCGTCAGACTGCGCGTCTTAGTGGCACTGGGACAAGCGAAAAAGCGTTATAGACAATGCAGCAGCGTAAGAACAACATTCAGCAAATATGATTCACAGCAGATACCAAGAGAATGTCCGTGAAGGATAGGCCTTCATCTACGAGAAACCATGTTTCGCCTTTACGCGCTTGTGCGGTCGTCCATCTCGACATCGCGCTCGCGCTCTCGCTCCCGTTCTCGCTCGTGATGTGGCGCGTGGCTTGTACTCGACCCGCTCCTGGCGCGCGACAGTTCATTCTGAGAGTGGTGGGAGTGGGAGTGTTGGTGGTGACCGGGGCCCTGAGAGTGAGAATGGGCGTGCGGATGAACATGCCCATGCGAGTATTCACGTTCGCGCTCATCCCGATAGTGTCTGTCATCTACAGGCACCGGAGGAGGTGCTGGGTGTCCAGTTTGTGGCGCATACTCGTAGCGTCGGTCTGGAGCTCTGTCATAGCGAGCATCGTAAGGATACGGCGGTTGGCCATGCTGATGGCGGCGCGCTTGCTCCGCTTCCCATTCATGAACCCGCTGTTGATCGCGCTCCGCATCCTGCGCGATTATGGCACCTGGACCCAGTCGCTGGTGACGGTGCATGGATTGTTGTCGAGGAGGACTGTATGCACGACTGGGAGATGACTGAGGGTAGTGGTGCGAGGGCTGAGGGGCATACTGAGCCTGTGCATGCGCCGGTGGAGGAAGGGGATAGTGAGTTGGGGCGTTGCTGGGAGGCAAAGTATCGAGCGGAGACGCCTGCGGGTGGCGACTGCTTCGACCCGACGAAGTCGGCGCAAGTGTAGGCGCGCGGGCGACTTGTATGTACTGGCCTGTGCGAGGATCGATCTCGGGGCGAACGGGGATGTCGTTTTTGCGATAATAGTCAGCGCCCTCGACATCGGTAGGTGCCAGTACGACATCTCGATACGCAGGTTGGGGTGGCGACGGTGGTGGCTGCGGCGGCCCGGCGTGGAGACGTTCGTAGATGATAGCACGTTCTATACGAAGGCGCTGGATGTTGCGCTTAGCCTCGAGCGTTTTGGTGTACATCTTGTCATTGTCCTGCTCGACGGCCCTGATCTTGGCCTTAAGCTCTCGCACTTTGAGCCGGTATTTTTCTTCTGCCGCTCCTGTCATGAGGCCGAGCCCCGATGTGCGTCCGCGCGAAGGCGCGGTGGGTGGCAACGATGACGCAGACGGTCCGGGTGATGGTTGAGCGGAGGACATGACGGTTGAGAGCAACGTGCTAGCAGCCTCGAGGCACAGAGGTTCGACTACCTAATTAGGACGAGTTTGATGGACAGGAGTAATCGACCACTCCAGCCGTTGCTCTCTAAGTAAGACATTGACGACCAGACATTGGCAACCCCGCAACCGCCGGCTCTGACATCCTCTGCCGCTCTCCCCACTCAACTTCCGGCGTTTTCGGCACGAACGCCTGCGCCTCACAGGGGCACAATCCACTCGCCATTACGGTGCTTCGGATTGTTGTACACGCTCTTCCCGGCCTGGCCGAAAGAAGCGTCATCAGCTGTCTGTTTGCATCTGCGAAGAGTTGTTGGGGGGATATCCGTACCTCCCAGCCCTCAACGTCCTTCATGATCAATTTCTCGCGCGCCAAAGCTGCTTGTGTCCTCCGGAACGCATCTCGATCTCCTTCGGCGAGCAACAGCGGAACGAGGTGAATCCGCGACCATGCCTTTTCGCGCTCGAGTTCCCTACAAGGACGGGCAGATACACTCGAGTCAGCACTTCCTCACAGTTCGGCCAATCACGGAGGACGCTCCCGTACGGGTGGCGCACGCGGCCAGGATGTTTAGGGGCTTTGTAGCTCAGCCCGCTTATCTCGGCGACGTCTTCGAAGTCGGAGGGCAACATGACCCGACAGGTTTGGGACAGGAGCAAGAAGGGGCGGCGAAGAGTAGATGGCCTCGGGGAATACTCACTGTCTCTCAGCACGACCGAGTGCTACTCGGTGGAAGCCGTAGATAGTCAAAGCTAGCATGCCTCCCAGTATGACAATTCCAGATGGTCCGCGCAAAGACAGGTTGCGCTTGTACTGGACCTGGCCGAAGCCGCCCGGAGGCGGCATGTCTCTGCGAATGCAGTCAGTGCACGCAAGTGTCTAAAGCTCTGGGAAACGTACTGTCTGTATGGCGTGGACACTGCACATTAGCAAGCCGAGTTAGTCAGTATTGGCAGTGGCAATTCATCTAGCTCACTGGTTGGATGGAGGTCGAGAAGATGGTTCGCGTCCGAGCGCGCAGGCGCGCTCGACGCACCCGCCGCCTCACGTGTTTGACCAGCGACCACCACCACATCATTCTTCTCTCCACGACCTGCACCCGTCGTCCAATACAACTCGTTGTCGGACCGAAGACCTAGCGGGTGTACCGGTGCCTTTTTGCAGGGACCTCCGGGTCTACGCTACCTCGTGTTATCGGAATTGCCCCATCTGTGACGCGTCACGACCATTCCTGTACTCCCACAGAGTCAGCCTTCCAATCATTATGTCGATACCAGCTCGCAGCCGTTTCTGGCCGTGCCCATCTCCGGGTTCACAGCCAGATCTATCGGGCCGTCTCGCGCACGTGGCGCTGTCACATAAAACGAGTCGATCCGATATTGCATTGTTCGCCCGCATCCCTCCCAGACGCTACATAACATGTCTCGCCTGCAGTTCGCTCATCACCAACCCGAGCCCAACATGTTCTCGGCATCGCAACCCGATCTCTTCGACCTCGACCTGGATGCGCCTTCCAAGCCGTCCTACGCAATGTGGGACTCGATGTATCCGCCGCCTTCGCCTCCAGTAACTGCTTCCCCGGCCTCGACGTCGTCTCAGCTCGATTTCTCGTCTCCGCCCAACTCCTTCGAAGGTCACTCCTTCCCTCCGTCAAACGATGCTATTGACTTCTCGTCGTGGGTCGTCGACGGTGACTACGCTTCTACCTCCGCACCGGTCTCAATCCCTACCTCCGAACCGTATCCGAAGCTGGGCGCCTACTCGCCCTCGTACAACACGTTGTCGCTGTCGGAGCAGTCCTTCGAGCCTTCATACGAATACTCGTTTGGCCTAAGTGACATCTCGCCGTCGTCGTTCGGGTCAGTGTGGCACCAGCCGCAGCCGCAAGAACCTCAGCCCATGCTGTTGTACCCACCGCCTCCTCCCGTGACCCTGGATGATCAGCAAACGGTCCGCGCTCGCCACCACCGAGCATCCCCGCCTTCCGTCGGCACGATCTTCACGAGCGCCTCCGCGCCAAGCGAGTTTGCGGGAATGAGCACAGGTAGCCGCAGCGGTACCATCCGCGCCTCAACGCGATCCTACACTCGTCGTGCCGAGCGCGAGTCCGCGAGTGCGGATGACTCGACCGTCGGTCCCGTGCGGCGCAAGCGTAGGACTTCGGATGCCTCCGACACTCCGGCTTCGGGATCGACGAGCCCACCCTCCGGCTCACATACGCTGGGCAACAATGGTACATCACCTCTTTGTTCACCGCTTCCATTCACTGGGCATTGACATGCGTATCAGGTCCTACACGGTCCCACCTTCGGCCTCCCAAGCTCGCACCCTCGACCTGGCAGCTGTGGTTCGCTGGTGAGTCTATCTGACTACGTGAATGTAGGTATGGACGAGGCGCTGACATGCTGTGTTCCCAGATTGGATCCAACGCCAGCAGGCTACGTCCGACCGCAAACTCAATGTCGCCCAAGCGGCCAAGGAGGCCGGCGCTGAGTACGCTCTGCTGACTGACGAGGAGAAAGAGGTGCGACTAATGATATCTCGTGTTTCGAGCACCCGACGGCATAGCTGACGCTGGCTTCACAGCCTTACGTGCGCCGCAGTCAACAATTGAAGGCTCAACGTGAGCAAGAGCACGCGGCCTGGCTCTCCTCCCTCTCGCCCGACGACATCCGGCGCGAGAACGTCTTCCGTGCCTCACAGCGCCGCGCAGGCAAGAGCCGGCGCAGCAACATCAAGGACCCCAACGCACCCCGCAAGCCCCTCTCTGCATACTTCAACTTTATCGCCTGGATTCGTGCTGACGCCGCTCGTGCCATGGACGTCTTCGGTGACGAGCAGGAGACCACTCGTCAGAGCGTGCTCGCCGCTCAGCGCTGGCGCGAGATGAGCGATGATCAGAAACGGCCATTCCTTGCCCAGGCTGAGCAGGACCGTCTCGAGTATGAGGCTGCGAAGAAGATCTACGACGAGCAGACAACTGGAAATAGCTCCGGCGTCAGTTTCAGCGTTCACCAAGGCGGCGGTTTTGTGCACTCGATGTTACTCCCCTTGTCGACGAGCCCTCTCCGAGGCCCTACCAGCGAGTAGAGGCCCTAGCCTAACGCTTTCTCGCAGCAACGTATCCCGGACCGCGTTCCTCATCTGCTGGCCTGCGGCAGCGGCGCACAAAGAACGCGACTTCTACGGTCGACCGACCGGACATATTCCCTGAACCCTCTCCGCTTTGAGATTCGCAGCAGACTTGTTTTGGAATGAGTAGTATACCAGCCTGTTCTGTCTCGTTCCGCCGCTTCCTACGCCACGACGCCTTCGGGCACTTTACGACCTTCCTATCATTTTCGTTTTCGTTGTCTCCTATGCTCTCCATGTTATCGCGCTTCCGATCCGATACAGCCAAGGACCTTAACGATACCTATCTGTATCCAGTACGATACCTGTCTGATTTGACTCAGCATCCATCGCGATGATCTCCATCCTCTTCCGCTTGCATCACTGCACTGTGCCATGTATCTTTAGCTTTATCCCTGCCTGCTCACCCCCTGCCGCGCCTACCACTTCCGACATCGATTGACAGTCGGTCACTTAGCAGTACCGTACCTCCGTGCCTACCGTAAGCGCCCCTGTGCGCTCATTATCCTCCCTCGCGCTTCCGCTTCCATCCTTGGATTACAGACTTCGTAGTCCGTGGCTCTCACCCCTACTCGCAGAATAGAACGGACACTTTTGGATAGCGCATTGACGGGCTTCTGGCCTACGTATCTGGATTGGAGTCTTACAAAGGTTAAGACCAGCTTCTGCACGTCTATCGCTGCATCGAGCAGGGGTATTGATACTTCTGGCTTCGATGTCGAGGACGGCATACGCCCGAGATCCGTGGCTGCAGATAACTCCGTACGCCAATTGAATGGTCATTCATTGAGAAAGAGCGCCGGCGGCGCAATTGTAAGAAGTCGGAGTGGGGCTTCTATCTCTATACACCAGAACTACTGTGGCACCGCGCGCTCTACAATGTCCAAGCCTGCGTGGGTTTGCCCCTAACGACGCCGCTTAACATACGGATACTCTTCTCTGCGCCGCCCGTCATGACGTGAAATGGAGGGCTCGTTACGTCGCTGGGGGAAGGTAGTCGGGGGTCGAGACCAAACTTGCCAAGCCTACGTGGGTGGAATGGGTAGTGTGACAGTCATATGTTGGTGCGGCGCGCCCTCGTCGAGATAGGTGTCTCCCTGCGCAAGAACAGATCGTCAGAACGCTGATTTTTATCGGCCGATCGCAAGAAAGAGAACCAGATGGATACCAGATGGGAAGAGCGGGGATGTGGATAGCAGGACGTAAAGGAGGATCGAGGGACAAGGAGTGAAGGAGAGGGGTAAACGGGACAAAACTGAAGCATCGTGCATTCGCTCGTTTGCTCGTTCACGCTGGTGCTCCCGTAGCTGCCAAATGCGTATGTGACAAGAATAGGCTCTTCGAGCATCGAGCACCGTCCACAAGTACAGATACTGTATATTTGCACTGAACGCATTGTTCAGCAAGTGTGGCCCGGCAGCCCGGCACCGTGAGCACAACGTGTGAACAGCGGTGAGCATGCGGCAGAGCGCGAGGCTACGTGATCTTGACGTGTGAGCGCGAGGCGCGATTCGAACGAAGCAAAGGAAGCGCGCAATTCGAGATGGAAGGCGCTTTCTGGATCGAGGCGCGCGATGGAAGAAGCGCGAGATTGGAAAGATTGGGAGGACGAGATGGAACGGGTCGTGGGAAGGGCGTAGAGCTAAGGTTTGTGCAAACGTCACGAGGCTTGGTGCAAGTTCACGGACCTCGGCGACGTAACCGTATCTGTGAAGGGCGGACAATAGCATATTGATGTGAGCAAAGTGAAGCTTCACTGTGTAGGGAACTGAGGAGAGACGAACCGTGCATAAAAAGGTATCGCGTAGATCTGAGCACCGAGCTTGACCGTTATCGTGGACCGGTCCGCAGCTTCTCCGTTTGGCGACGGGCTTGAGTCCAAGGTATTTGTCGCAGGGATAGAACCTTCCGATGCGCCTGAGTCTACCGGCGGGTTGGCGAGAGATGGCTGGATAAGATACGGCTGGCGCACGGCCCGTTCATGCCCGGCAAGCATGAGAACTTTACCGAGGCCGTATTTGCGGTACGCAGCGAGGATCGCGACTCGTCCAAGGATGAGATGCGAACCGTCGGGCGCAGGATACAGCCGAAGTGTACCGATCGGACTGAGCGAGGGCGTGAGCCGCAGAAGGAGATGTGTCGCCGTAGCGTCATTTCTACCGATGACGAACGCCGAAGGAAGGCGGAAAGCCAGGAGTTTGAGTGTAAGCCAATACGGGGCGAGCGTGAGCAGAGACGGATGCGGCGGTGGGCAAAGGGTACGGTCGGAGTTGGAGGCGGAGGAGAGATGTACGGATTCGGGCGGAGAGCGGCGGGTCAGAGTTGCGTCGGGCGAGAAGACGGGCGAAGAGATGCGGATCGGGCGTGGATGGTTCGTCGGCGGACAATGGCGAACGAGGCCATTGTCGGTAGAAGTAAAGAAGACGCATCCAGTAGCACGAGGCAACGTGTCCCATGTGTGGTCGAGTGGCGCGTTGAAAGGGGATGCCCGGGTTGGCGGTGTGACAGAGAGATGCGAATCGGGGCAAAATACGTGAACATGAGGTTCGCAGTGAGATTTGTCGAATACGCATCGGTTCACAGAGGTAAACGCAGTAGCGCAGAAAGAAACAGGTGGACCAAATGTTTCATGAGCTTCAAGTTCATGGACCGAGATAACCAGAATACACGCACTCGTCAATTTCGAGTTCAAGGGAAAAGCCTTGCTCAGTGCAAAAGACTTCCGCTCGGACATCGTAGCACTGCTGACGAAGCCGTGCCTCCTGATCCGGATAGTCTGACGCAACTATTACTTCGTGAGGGGGCGCGACTGGGTTGTTAGATGTCATAGCGGTGCTCATGGTCGAAGACCGGTAGCAGGAAGAGGCGGACGAAGTGGGAGAACAGGCCGCAGTCGTCGAGTCATCATAACCTCATTCGCACACGCGTGATGACGCCACGGAATAGTCAGGCATATCAACCCGTGTTGCAGCTTTGCACGTTGAATAATTGAATGAAACATCCCAACTGGAGGAGGAGAGAGCGGGAGGAGAGGCGGGCGGGCGCGTGAGTTCCAGGCCGCGTCTGGCCAGCTGAGTTTGACGCGTTCACGAGGCGCGCCTCAATAATTTCCGAGACTTGGTCTTGACCGCCAAGCAGTCCGCCGTCTCCTTCGCTCTCGACTTGTTTAGGACGGCCGGGTTGAGGCCCGTGGCGTTGCGAGTGTCGCGCTCATTGTTGCTGGAGCGGGCTGCGATGGTCGAGCCTGTCGTCGCGGCCCTGAACCCGTTCAGCAATTATTTCTACCCAAACGTCGTCCTCCAGCTGCTCAACGCGACTGTACGGCATTTGTCGGCGGAGACTTCTCCAATGTCTGCGTTGGGCACGGAGCCCACTGTATTCTACCGCAATAGGACCAAGGGCAAGGAGCGAGCAGTATCGGAAGGCGACGGGGGCACGAACATGCATTGGCTCCATGACGCTCGCTGTAAGCTTTCGCCTGACGCATACAGGTCGCCGCATGTGCTGACATTCTCACAGGTCGGCCACCAAGCCAGCAACCGCCAAATCACGTATCCGCTAGCCTGCTGTGGCGACTGAACCCTGCCAGCACCATCCCGGGCTTGTCCGTCTTCAGCCCCTCTGCGACCCGCGGCTTTCCTTCCAACTTCGTGCCCTGTCATGTCCGTCACTCGTCGCATGCAGTCGATCCCGGGTCTTCTTCGAACTCGCCAGGTGTCCCAAGTACGGACGATCCAACATTACTGGTGGCGACCTTCATCGCCGGACACCGGCTACCACGCACCGGGAAATACGTGTCCAAGGCCGTTGCTTGGAATGCCCTCGAATACCTCCGCTCCAGAAGTAGCTCCCCATCCGTCGACCTCTACGCCTTCCTGGAACAACTCGCCCGGAGCATGCTTCAGCATGAAGTTCGCAACCCCAATCCTTCCCATGCAAGCCGCCTTCCCTTCTGGACCACGCGCGCATTCGAATTGTTGTCTCTCCTACGCCCTGCTGGTGACGCATCCACGCCGACAGAGCAGTGGCTCAGTCTCAAAGCCCGATTTCACGCGATGCGCGGCGAGGTTCAGGATGCCATCGTCATTTGCGACCGCCTCATTCAACGACGCATCGACGCGTCTGCCGCACCAATTACCGCTCCGCACCGTTCGGAACAATACTCGGAGCATCGGCCAACTCCCCCTGGCTCAGTCGAGACTATTACGCTATCTACATTGCTGGAAATGTTATACCGCTCTGGTGGTGTCCGCGCAGTGCTCGACTTCCTGCTCCCGCGATGGGATACTGTTGGGATCTATGTACTTGATCCAACCATCCAACTCCCGCACGTCGGCAAGACCGGTGGGGAGCCCCTGCACCGAGCGTTGAATCTCATGGCAGACGAGCTTGTGCTTTCTTCCGCTCCTTCCTACGTCTCCGGCACTCGGCAGGACCGCATGCACACCGCACAACTCCTGGTGCATCTACTCATGATGCGCGGCGCACCTGATGATGCGCTGGTCATTGTCGACTCCGCGGGCGAGCAAGGGTTACATCTCCCCGAGAAGTTACGCCTTCAACTGTCCCATGCGCTCATCAAAGCCCGCGCTACAGAAAGCGCAATGCATGTGTTCTCGAGCATCAACTTCGACGCACTCGATTGGCATGATAGAAACCTCGTGGATCAGTACCTGTCAACCGGCTTGAGTCTCCATTCCTCGCGAGGAGACGCGGTCAAATCCCAGGAATTTTTTTCCTCCTTAGAAGAGCTGGGGCGTGTGTCAGACCGGAAGATCGCGCAACTGCTGCACGCGCATGCAGAGAGTGGGGACAAGGAGGGCGTCCTCCAAGTCTTTCAAAGATTCTTCGGCCAACAAGGCGAAGCGCGTGCACCGGACGTTGTGCATTACTTTCATGTCCTCTTAGCCCACATACGCGCTCGAGATCCAAGTGGCGTTCAACATTGGCTGCGCGAAATGCTTCGGGCGGGTCTCGCGCCTGACGTGCATGTTTACAGTTCTCTCGTCAAGTTCTACGCCGAGCGGGGTGACGGGCCCATGGTCGCATCACTCGTTAATCAAACGTTGGAGCGCAAACTACGGCCAAGACCCGAGGTGTTCACGACAGTAATCTCAATGCTCGGCAAGCAGCGTAACTCGCTCGCAGCGGAGGACGTGTATCGGCGCGCACTTGAAGTTGGTGTCGCACCCGACAAGACGATGATCTCGGCGCTTATGAATGCGCACGCAGAGTCAGGCTCGTGGATGGGTGCAATCCGCGCATTCGAGTACCTCCTGGCTCAGGGCTCGCGCGACCGCCGCCCAGGCGCACACGAGTTCAATACTCTACTCAAGTCCTACGTCCTTCTCGGCGCACCGTTTTGGGCTGTACGAGCATTGCTAGAGAAGATGGAGCGTTATGGTGTGCGCCCTACTCGGCACACTTATTCCCTCGCCATTCAGTCCGCATCCGATCAAGGGCTCATGGATACTGCTACTGGCTTGTACCGGCGCTTTGCACGTCTTGCCGCGGACTCGACCTCAGGCTTCGAGATGAATGTCTACGTCCTCACCATCCTCATGTCTGGCTGGCTAAGGCAAGGCAACACCGACCGCGCCCGCGCGATATACGAAGATATGCTTGCACGTGGTATCAAGCCCTCGGCAGTCACGTACGGCGCGATCATCAAGCGCTACACTACGGAGGGTACTGAGGAGAGTCTCGCGTTAGCGCGCGCGTTTCTGAACGACATTCTCAGCGCTGAGACCAGTCAAGACCTCGAGACTGCCGATACTCCTCGTGATGCAGCCCTGCAGACAATGGTTGGGCCCCTCATGCATCATGCGGCCGGCAAGCGGGATCAGGCAATGGTTGAGGCGCTCCAAACGCAGATTTTGGCAGAGGGAGGAGATCGGACAGTGGGGCTCTTGACGGTCGCTCTGCATGCTCACCGCAGGAGTGGCGATGTCGAATCCGCGCGTCGAGTCTGGGAAGAAGTGTACTCTCGTGCCCTTCGCCTCTCGGACGTCAGCGATCTCACGATGCGCAGCGGCGCGCTGAGGCGGCCCTCGTACCTTATATCCCTGCCGTTAAGCATCATCCTGGACGCCCTGTCGGCCGCTGGTGCGCACGCCGAAGTGGCAAAATTGTGGAGCACGGCACACTCTGCTGGCTTTGCGTTCGATGCACGAAACTGGAATCACCTTGTCGTGGTGCTCGTGCGCGCCGGGGAGCTACCTCGCGCGTTTTCAGTACTTGAGCGCATCATCCTTCCGAATCGCGCAAAGGCCCGGGAACCTATTTCCGCGCATATACCTCGAGATTCGCCGTTACTCAGCGCGGAAGAAGTTGAAGAAGCATCCGGTGCCGGCAGTGGGAGGATGAGTGCGGAGGTGCGCGTTGCGAATGTGAAGCGGACGGCCAGCTTCACCGATTCAAGCGACTTTGAGGGGGTTGATGATGGCGGACACGGTTCGTTTTTGCATCCCTTGAGGTTGTTGCAGCATGTATCGCCTGCGTGGAACCAGTGGCGGCCGCATATCGATGTCGTTCGCCTCCTCTGGGCTGTCTTGGAACATCTGCAGGACGGCCATGTCGTGACGCCCGTCCAACTACGGGCGGGTGTGGAGGATCGGGGGAAGGATGGTGGTGAAGGCGCAGCAGAGAGTGCGGATGTGAAGGTGAACATCGAACGGACGGGTGAGGAGGAGGCGATTGTGGCCCAGGAGTTGCTCGAGACGCTCGAGAGGGACAACCCGGCAACTTTTGAGTATCTTTTCGAGTGGCGTAGGGTGAAAGAGGGTCAGGATGCGGAGCGCGAGGCACGCTATTACGTTGCGCAGAGTACTGCTTTATAGTAAGATACGATAATAGTGAGCAAACAAAGAGGAATCTACATCACCACTGTCTCGGGCAATGGCAAACCCGCGTCCGTTTGAAGCGATCAATTGAGTCTTGTGATGGCGTGACTGCTGCTACGAGCGATCGTCTTTCCACATCGACCACCATGTCGTCCAGCAAGAAACGAGCGACGGTGCCGTCAGTCCTCTCCCAAGAGGGTGTGTGTCGCGCTCGCATTGGTCTATATTTCTCTCAACTCCTCAGAGGTGCAGCAAAATTACACACGCCTGCAGGGTGAGATGCAGAATATCGCAGGAAAGATTGGAGAGCTTGAGCAGGAGGCCGAGGAGCATGTGTGCGTCGTCAAAGGACCCCCATACTACTCTATACTGATCAATATGACGCCAGGCTCGTCCTGGTGACCCTCAACGAAGCTCTGGGGAAAGATCCGAATAGGAAATGCTTTCGACTGATTGGTGGCGTACTCGCCGAGCGGACGGTGAAAGATGTCGTACCGCAATTGCAGAACAATTGCGATAACGTGCGTGACCCGTACCTGTATGACTCCGTTAATCCTGAACGACTTCGGCAGATTAGGAAAGTGGTGGAAAATCTCGCAGATCAATACAAGGCGAAGGAGTCCGAGTTTGACAAGTTCAAACGGGACTATAACATCAGAGCAGTCCGTGCGTAGGGTCATGTTGGACCTTCTGTATCCCGTGTGGTGTACGAGGAGAATAAATGGCATGTTTATGACACTCGCAAAGAAGCTGTGGATCTATATGCGCGCTCCGCGTCGGCGTGTCTTGACCACATCAACACCACCTTGTGCTTTGCATACCCTGGACGAACTGTACAACTTGGCCGCGTTTGATTTGAACACTCTTGCTACTGTACCCGCATAGCGAGTGATCGTGGGAGGTTACATCACCGGCATTGTGCGGCGCGGATCTAGCGCCTGGTCAGGAGCTGAACTTGCTACCCACTCTCACCATTCACTCTAAAGCTTACTTACATGAACTTCGACGGACTGCCTGTTGAACTCGTCGTTTCGGTTCTCGAAGAACTTGACCTCGGCTCGCTTGTGATTGTGTCCTGTCTTTCTCGCCGGCTTCGCGAGATCATATCCGACCCCTTTCTCAACCCGTGGCGTCAACCCATCGCTCGCATACTGTTGGACGGCACTTGCGCTGACGAACCCCTACTGCGACACATCACGGAGCGCTCGACAGTGCCACGACAAAATGCCGTGGACATACTGACGCTGGCGCCGCCTGCCTTTATCCTTTTCGATTTCACGATCCCGAACCTGAAGCAGGATGACTGGGAGATGATCTTCAGAAAGCGCTTCCTGCCGGGGTGGGTCAAATGGAAACGTGACCTCAGTTGGAGGGAGGCTTACAAACGGTTCGTACCAAGCCGCTCCGCAATCACACACCGCTCAGTCGGTAATCAATGCAGAGTTCTCATGCGTGTGTGGCACCGCAGTCAGACATCTTGCACCGCGGAGGAAGCTTGGACAAAGTGAGCCTCGAGTGAAGTATCAGCACCGCAGATGATCTCATAGTTCTCTAGGTTCGTGGTGCTCAACAAGAACGGGACCGCAAATGAGCTGGACGTATCATCGCGTAACTTTAATCCTGCGAACATCTTTCATGATATGAAGTACGCATTTCAAGTGGCCTGCCGTTACTCTTGCTGACCAAAGATATGCGTACAGAGTAAACTCTAACTTGGCCCATCTTGAAACACGTATACGAGTGAGTCGCTTCGATTCTGCCCTCTTATCACCGTCTATATGCGCCGCTTGCAGCTTGTCGTTGAGTTTGCGGACGTTCGCATCTTGGCCTTCGGTGTGTTGAACAGACCACGCGGAAGGTATACCATCAACGATAACGCCCGTATATTCCTACACCCTCCTGGGATCGAGCGCGAAGGTCTTTTAACATCCGGCGAAGAGACGTTAGGAGAATTGTTAATTGGCAGTCCCATGTCGCGTTTCTCTATAGGCTCATCAACGTCTGATGACTTCCCACCCGGTATGCATTGCCATAGTGTGCTTGGTCTATACCGGCATCTGATAATGCGTCAGATTCTTCGTCCCGTAGACCACCGCATGGTTTCACCTATGAGCGACTCATACAGCCGTTACCCACACCAGCTTTCGCGGAGTACCCGTTCTACACACCCGACAGTCATGACAAACGCTGGCTTGGCTCGAGTACGCTCGAGGAAAACGCGCGGTACTGGGTGGGCCCGATGATGTCCGTGTGAACCCATGACGCTCGATACACCTACTGACAAACTTGTCTAGGCTGGTAGCGCAAATTACCGGCTCTCAGACTAATGTTCACAGCGGGCCTAGTCTAAACTACCAGGACGCGGATCTTATCAATGGGCCGGGACGTAGTCAATACGCTTCGTTCACCTTCGCTGACCTTGACGCGCTTGCACCATGGATGAAAGAAGACTATATTCGCCAGCGTGTCTTCGGCCAGGGCCTCGGGCATTGAATATCCAGGGCACGGCACATCGTCCTCCTGGGCCTTGATCGTGTAGTAGCTTGTTGATTCTCGGACTCATTGGACTACAAGCATCTATTGTATGCGTCACAAGTGCAAATCTCGCATCGGCCGTGCATGTATATGGCGAGCACAAGTTGCACCTTCCCTTTTCTACGCACAGGGACCTGCATACATTTTCACCCACGACTGGTTGACACTTGCACAGCCGATGGCCAGTTGCTGCGGGCCTTTGCACTCTGATGCTTTTTGTCACACCCTCTTACATAAGCTCCGTGAGACTGATGCCGCGATTGACATTCGCAGCAATGGGCGCCCATTCCTCAATTGCGATTGGCCTTGTTCTTCGTCACCATGGAATCCCAATTATGCTAAGGAGGTGGTACTTCCAGAGGCGATGACGACGCGCGCCCTCTGTGCGCTTTGTTCCCCGAATGTACGAGAGTGCCGGTGTTACGCGTCCACCGCCCTGGACAACAAGACTGTGTCTCAGCCTAATTATGGCGCCGTCCTTCTTCCCGTTCTTGCAGGTGCATATGCCTTTTGTTATCATCCGCTTGTGCGAAATGCGGTCACCCGCTCGCGCTACGCTCCTATAGGGAGACAAAAGACGCCATTAGCGGTCTACGGTACATAAGAGCCTGACTCGTCGTTCATGGACGAATCCGGAATAACCGAGCTCTCCCATTCTCCCTCTTGACGATCGTCCTATTTCTCGGTCTCCGGACGCTTCTGGTTCAAGTGTCCCACGATCTATCTAAACGCCTGGCGCGAGACTTGCTGAGCAACGTCTTCTGGTTTCTTATCTTGCTCAAGACAACCTCATACGGCACGACTTGTCACGAAGGCATCAATCACTCTACCTTAGATCGGCATCTCCATAATTCCCGTCGACTGATCCAGTGCCGTTATGCCTCCTCATGTGCGTATCGAGACAAGATCATATCAGGGTCGACTCTGACCGTGTGCAACAGCGTACCACAGCGACCAAGAAACGTGGACCGTTTCCGTGTGCAGTGTGCAAAAAGTCCTACGCAGACACAGCTGGATTGAACCGTCACCTCCGTGAACACGACGATAATTAGTGCGTTCATCCATCCATCGTCAAACTATCGCATTGTGCTGAACGGGGGTATGCAGTTGGCACAAGTGCAAATGGGATGGTTGTGATGCGCGTTTCAAACAGCGCTCTGCTCTCGTGATCCATGACAACGTGCACACTGGGTTGAAGCCTTACGTGTGTCCGCTCTGTGGCCGGTGTTTTGGCGATCCATCCTCGCTCTCGCGTCACCTAGGCTCCGAAATGCATCGCGACGCAGATGTGCCTTTAAGACATCGCTGTCCCCAGTGCGATTCCGGCTACGAGCGCAAAGAACAACTCAAGAGTCACATGCGTAACGCGCATCGTATGGAGTACGACAACTCGATGAAAGTTGCTCTCCCTCGTAGGCCGTTGAAGGAGCAGGCACTAGCGAAGGCTGCAAAGATTCGCCAACAATCAGCGTCAGGATCTAAAGCGCCACGCACGACTCGCCGTTCGAAGGGGAAGAAGAACGAACACGAAGCGCCAGTTTCACTAGAGTGTCGATCCGTGATCAAGCCTGAGCCTCAGGAGGTCGCGACGCAACATATGGACTTTCACATGGGCATCCCGCAGAATGAGCCTGAGTACGCTCACGCTCACGACCTCGGACGTCCACCCGTTCCACCCCAGGATGCTACCCTTTACGGCAGGGATATGAACACGCCTTACCACAACGCTGTGCAGCTTCCGCGTCTGGTCCTTCCTCCCCCAACGCACGCCCAGCCTTCGCCACTCGCGTCTTGGGAAAACACACGGCGTTACGCCCTGTCTCCCGACGGCTCATCGTCGCGAAACTCGCCTCTCATGTCCCCAAGCACCCACGCTTTGCACTCGCTGGCTCCTTCGCCTGTCAATCTTCCGTATAACAGCCAGGTCTACGATATGGGATCGACGTACCAGAAGGCCCCGTACAGCGTCGCGCCTCCGGCGTGGGTTGAAGGACATCAGTATGTTATGCCTGACGACGGTTGTTTTGGATTGTCGATTGCCCCTTCACCGCCGACGCAGGACATGTGGAACACGGGCGCGTACAACCTTTATTACAACGCATGATATCCTATATTCTACTTATTGTTTTCATCCGCGCTAGCGCGGTTACCCCGGGTCTTGTCACTGTGACTCACACCTCTCCTACGCTCTCGACACGACGTCTAGCATTCATCATCACGGTCTACACGCTTACTATATTCACCTTAAATAATTGATGTAGCATAGGTTCGGCATTCGTCTCCGTTCAAGTTGTATGCGCGTTATGTCCGCCTGATACCGGGCAATTATGTCATTATATGCCGTATCCCTATACGTTTCATTTCAGACTCCTACCTATCACGCGCTCAAGTCCAAATGTTGCAATCGAGGGATTGGCGACACGAGAGGAGACGCGAAGGTGAAGGTTGGAGGCAATAAACGAAACGCACGTGAGCGTGGATGTGGCGGCTGAATTGAATTTTCTCGGAGAGTGGTTTGGCGCGTGGGCGAGGTCCGGCTTGTCCTGGCACTCATCCTACCGTTTCTCCCCCTACCATCACGTCAGCCCTGGGCGTGCCTAATCTAGCCATACAACTTCCACGCATACGTCTGGCGCTCACTGCTGCTCGGACCACTCCCCGCACCTGCCCCTTGTCACAGCAAACTCAGCCTCGCAAAATGCTCGTGCAAGAGCTCTCTACCTCACGCCGGCCGGCCAAGGACAAGGCCACCTTTTATGCGCTTTTGCCGCCCGCGGTCGAATTCGTTCAAGGATCGTCTACCGGTACGCTGGTCGTCGGCCACACAAAGCTCAAACCAATCAACGCCTCTCCTGAATCCCAGACCGAGGTCCGTGTATATGGCTATGCTATCGGTGGCTCCTGTTCTCACATACGCTCTAGCCGAACACGACCAAGGCTCGCCGTGGCTCTGCACACGAGAACGCCGTCGCATCTTCTTCTGCCTCTTCGCCTGACGCACTCGACACTTCTTGGGCGTTTCTCCAGGAGGTCGGAGCAGGGCTCAACAATACCGGCAATACATGTTTCCTAAACAGCGCGCTGCAATGTCTGATCCACACCGCTCCCCTCGCGAACGTGATCAAGGGTCATGAGTGTACGTCTCCCGTGGCAGCCTTCGACCGTCCTCGGCTGACAACAGCAATAAGGTCGCGTGAGAAAGGGCTTCTGCATGTCTTGCGGGCTCAAGGCCGTCGTAATGGACTCGTTGATGAATAAGAAGAGGAGCTTGACACCGTACATGATCACGAACGGCCTGAAATGTGCGTCATCGTATCCCCTTCGCGAGCATCGTATTGACGCGCGCTCGATAGCCATCGCTAAGCACATGGTCCGCGGAAGGCAAGAAGACTCGCACGAGTTCTTGCGCTTTGCCGTCGATGCGTTGCAGAAGTCATGTCTTGTTGGATATGGACCGTACGTCGGGTCTCCCAACACGCCCGTCGACCAATCTGATCACAGTCGGCAGTAAACCGGACCCGAAGATCGCCGAGTCAACTTGGGTGCACAAAATCTTCGGCGGTCGACTACGCTCTCGTGTAACTTGTAGTCAATGCAAGCACAACAGTGACACCTTCGACAATATATTGGACCTCAGTCTCGAGATCACCGGCACGCGCAATCTCAATGAGGCGTTGAAGAAGTTCACCAAGGTGGATCATTTGACGGGCCAGAACAAGTACAAGTGTGAGAAGTACGTCCACCCAGTTCCAAGCCCATCGTGTCCGTGAAATTGACCCTCGGATAGGTGCAAGAAACTGGTCTCCGCTCAGAAGCGCTTCACGGTCGATCAAGCGCCGAACGTGCTTACCATCCACCTCAAACGCTTCTCTCCCCTCGGTCGCAAGATCGGGCAGCAAGTGGACTATGACCAGCACATATCCCTCGACGATGTCATGTCCGAGGCGCCACCAGCCCCGCTGGCTTATACGCTCTACGGCGTCATCTGTCATGCTGGCGGCGGTCCCAACTCCGGCCACTACTATGCGTTCGTCAAAGGTGGGAGGGGGGCATGGTATGAGATGAACGACGAGTCTGTCACACGTTGTCGCCCCGCAACTTCGCTTAAGAGCGCGTACATCCTGTTCTATATTCGCGACTCGACGGCTCGTTCCAATGGCGTGCGGGAGCGTCCCGTAACCCCGGTTAGCACGACGCCCAAGCAGACGCCGTTGAACGCGCCTCAAAAGGGTGTTGTCGCGGCAATGGGCAAGAAACGCAAGACTCCCGACTCTGCCTCTGCCACGCCCGAGCCCGCGACGAAGAGGCCTTTCATTGGACCTCAACTCTCCACAAAGGACGATACGCCCGTCACGTCGTCTAAGTTCAAGAAGGTCGGGGAGCATGCGCCTTCCAGCTCGTCTGCGTCCATGGCAGAGACAACTGCCGCTCTAGGTTCCCTATCGGCTTACGGCGACGATGAAGATGATGATGATGGTGATAAGGCGGCCACTCCGGAGTCAGCGCCGTCGACGCTTAAGACTCCCGTCGCGCCCGCGCCCGCTCACCGTCCGCTGACGCCGGGTCCCATCGCGCCCAGCAACTTCTACGGCGCGGCGTCTTCCACATCCGCGGGCACGAAACGCAAGGCTGAAGAGGACTTGCGAGAGAAGAGCGGATTGCCGAAGAACTTCACTGGTCGACAGGTCACGTACGGCAGGCGTGCGAAGAAGCAGATTAACTTCAAGAAGTTGCAGAACGGTGTCACAGCGATGTAAGGCGGTAGCGTGGTAACGTAGTGGATTCGATGTGTTATTCGGTGTATTGTCATCTGGGCGGACTATGAGGATGTAGCAGTAGTAGTGGATTTTCCTTTGCATCAACTGTAGGCAGCGATTGTCACATAGCACGAGACATATCGACGTGACCCAGGTTCATACAACGCACGTCCAAGCATACAGAAGGATGTCCAATCAGACTGGCAAGGTCCGTATTATCAGGACTAGCGAGCTAAATGCCACGTGTACGCAGCCATCAAGCTCGCGCTGATGAAGTTGATTCGTGGCCTGCTCCCGCACCGTCACCCTGCTTTCCAGTACCTCGGGCTCCATATTCTCTTTAGAAGCTCGCTCAACACGGCCAGCGCTTTGAAAGCTCCTTGTTGACCCTGCGTGTCTCAGTCAAGTCATGGAGACACCAGACTCGTCTACGGGTGCCACAAAGCCCGAGCAGCCGGTGCAGCCAATTGTGACGCCGCCATCGTCATGGTGGAAATTGGGCATGTCTTCCTCCGAGCGTGATATTCTGGTGTACTCGACTGTCTTCAAATTGTTGCTTTTCCCTGCGTAGTAAGTTATGCTGCCATTGGGGAATAATAATCCGAATAAGGCTTAACATACAGTCGCTCTACGGACTTCGAAGTCCACCGAAACTGGCTGGCTATTACACATTCCTTACCTCTCTCGCAGTGGTACTACGACGTGGGTCCTCGCAGTACGACCTGCTTATGAGTCTTGCTTACATCTGCGCAGACAACATCAGAATGGAGTAAGGTCGCCTAGTCTTGACCGGCCCCGTCTTGCATTCTGACGTTTTGACAGCCTTGGACTATCCACCATTCTTTGCTTACTTTGAGAAACTTCTGTCAATACCGGCGTATCTCGTCGATTCAAAGATAGTCGACCTGCAGAACCTGAATTATAACGCGTGGTCTGTCATAGTGTATCAACGCACCACTGTCATTGTGACAGAGCTCCTCCTTGGCGCCGTATTGTTGAGGTATTTTGCTCGGACTACCTATCTGCTATCTAGAACGCTGAGTTCTGGTGTGCAGGTTCAGTCGAGGCGCGGCGGACTCTACCGTGCAGCGACTCATCTCCGCTTCGTTATTCTTGCACCCCGGATTCATCATCGTCGACCACATCCACTTCCAATACAATGGCTTTATGTATGGCATCCTGCTTGCCTCCATTCTGAGCGCACGAAATGTGAGAACGAAGGCGTGCAGACTTGGTGCAGACGGAACATCGCGAGATTGACAATTCGTCGCAGGGCAACAAACTGATGAGCGGCATCCTCTTTGCTGTTCTCTTGAACTTCAAGCATATATACATGTACCTCGCGGTAAGATGGACATCGCAAACTCGCCCATCTCCTCTCACATACACTTTAGCCAGCATACTTCGTGTATCTCCTCCGCTCATACTGCATGTCGCCTACAGGCTCACTGCTCCCGAAAAACCTGATGCTGCTCGGAAACGCAGTCATTGCAGTCTTCGGTGTATCTCTGCTGCCCTTCCTCGTCATGGGACAGATACCTCAGTTACTTTCACGCCTTTTCCCCTTCACCCGTGGATTGAACCATGCCTACTGGGCGCCAAACGCCTGGGCACTGGTCACGCTTGGGGATCGAGCCCTATTGCAGTGTGCGTTTCTATAGCAGAGGGCTTTCATGCATTCTCGTAGCTGATATGTCATGCACAGATGTGAAGCGCTTCGGCGGAGGCCTAGACGTCGACTCTGCGGGCGTGGCCTCTTCTTCTCGTGGCCTAGTTGGGGATACATCTTTCGCCATTCTGCCCAACATCCAGCCCATGCATACCTTCATCATAACCGTCCTCGTACAGCTCGTCTTCCTTGCCAAGCTTTGGCGCGTCCCAACGTACCGCTCCTTTGTCGCCGCGCTCACGTTATGCGGATACACGAGCTTCATGTTCGGTTGGCATGTGCATGAGAAGGCTGTGCTCCTGGTATTGGTGCCGTTGAGTTTACTCGCGGCGGAGGGGCACCCGATGTTCAGGACGTTCGTGATCGCCAGTGCTGCGGGAATAGTGTCGCTATTCCCGCTCCTGTTCACTCCAGCAGGCATGTCAACTCCAGATAGGCTAGTTTGAGTACTTGCTGACGAGCTAATCCTATAGAGCAACTGGTTGAGATTGGCTACACGCTGCTATGGACCCTCTTCACGTTCCGCCCTTTGCACGGCCGGCTTTATCAGTACGCCTCCCACTTGTCACCTTCTCCTTGGTAAGCTAACATCCACGCCCAGATTCCCTCGCAGCGCACCCGGCGTCATTCTCAACTGGCTGGAGATGACTTACCTCTGCGGCTTCTACGTCCTGGTGCCCGTCACGATGCTCTTCCCCGCCTTCACGGGCGGTAACGAAGCTTGGGCTTTCTTCCCTCTAATGCTTACCAGCGTATATTGCGCAATCGGGCTTGTCTGGGCTTATATCCGTCTTGCGTACTTGTACCTCATGTCGTAGTGTGCGGGCAGATGTGGATAGGGATACAGTGGATGATATACAAGTACGCTACATGTAGAATAACAGACGCCTACTTCTTTGCGATGTGAACAACTTTGACAAGAGTCAGCCGAGAATATGACATAGAGGGTAGCAAGCACTCACCGTCCTCGTCCTGGAGTACATGCTCCAACCCAACCTTCTGTCCACGCGCATGTTTCGCGCTTGATCCCCACACGATGGCATACTTCATCTGCTTCGCAATCTCCTTGTGAATGCTGTTACAGAAGTCCTCCACAGTGCTCTTCCCCGTCCTCAACACAACCGGCTGAGTATAATCCGGTGCCAATCCGCGCGGCTTGGTGTACACCCGCACAAGCCTCAGCGCCTCCCACATCTTCTCGATCAGCTCGTCGACGTTGAGCCATTGGCCAGAGGAGACGGGCACGGAGTACGGGATCTTGTACAGGAGATCGAGCTCTTCGATGGAGATTGCGTCGATTTTGTTCAGCACGTAGATGGCAGGGATGTAGACGCGGTTGCCCTCAATCACGTCGACGAGGTCGTCGACTGTTGCGTTAGGCTCGCGGATGGCGATGTCGACATTATTGAGCTTGTATTCGCTACATATACCCTTGATATCGTCGTGGTCGATGTTGGTGAGAGGGACGGTGTTGGTGATCGCTATGCCGCCCTTTTCCTTCCGACGGACGAGAATGGATGGAGGCTTCTTATTCAGGCGGATGCCGAAGCCTTCGAGTTCTTGTTCGATGATCTTCTTGTCGCCGAGAGGCTTGAGGACGTCAAGAACGATGAAGATGAGGTTACACGTTCTTGCGACGGCGATGACTGGACGTATTGTGAGCGAGGGGGTAAAAACATGCAGATAATGGCGTACCTTGCTTTCCACGACCGCGACCGTCTGCAGCACCCTCAATGATACCAGCTATGAAGACTTAGTTAATGAGCATCTGATGCAGAAGTTGAACGTACGCAGATCTAGAATTTGTATTGGTGCCCCATGGACTTTGATCGTTCCCGGTACTGTCGTTAGGGTCGTGAAGTCGATCGCGGAAACTTCAGAGTGCGTGCCAGTCATTTTTGACATGAGCGTCGACTGTAAGGGAAGCATTTGATTCGACACCCTGCCAAGGTATGATACCCGACGGCGAACGCACCTTTCCGACTGAAGGAAAGCCGACGAAACCTACTGATGCTATACCCGTTCGCGCGACATCGAAGCCGACGCCGCCTCCGCCTCCACCGGTGCTCGGAGGGGCGATGAGTTCCCGTCGGAGTTTGGCGAGCTTCGCCTTGAGCTGGCCCAGGTGGTAGCTCGTGGCCTTATTCTTTTGGGCTGGGAGGATGTCGGTATTGATGGCTGGGGACCAAGCAAACGGGACAATGACGCACTTTTGGCCTGTCGAGAACATTGTTAGCGCAGCTGCTGGCTGAGCATTGCCGGATATTGCCGTACCATCTCATCTTCGATTTCCTTTGTTGTGTAATGGTGTGAGGTGTGGGATGATAATTGAGTGGGAGAGGATACCGACCTTTATTTTCTGAACGGTAGTCATGATGGGAAGAATGCAAGGGGACTCTATTCAGCCTTCGCGCGGGAACCAAGGCTTGACCCCGACCACCTCCTTCCACCCCGGCCCGGCCCCGCCTCTCCTCTCCTCCCCGCACACGACCGCACAGTCACACCCTCTCCTCGCTGCGTCACGCAGTCATCACGATAGTCGCTAGCTCGCGACGCCCACGCTCATTGCATCGACTGGCCTGGTTGCCAACCCCGCCATTCGCTTCAACCACCCGCTCCCTACACTCACAACCGTCTCCCAATCATGTGCGGAGGCCCACAATGGAAACGTGAAATCGTACCGGACCACAAGGTGTGCTCAAAGGCGAATAATCTCGGTTAATTGACCGTGGGCTGACTCTGATCCCACAGTTCGACTTTGTCGACGTCCGTGAGTTCGAGGACAAGGGTTTCGGCATGCGCATGAAGTGAGTGTCAATCAATGCACTCGAGTGTTGCTCGTCGTCGGTCCAAAATCTGGACTGGCTGGCGAGCGCCCGAATAGCCCGGGTGCGCAGTCCCCGTTAACGCCGATCCCAGGTATCTCTGGCTCTACGTACTCGTACTCAAGAGTTTCCTCGTCTACGTCTCCGATATCTTCACTGCCGTCACCATGTTGACTACCAAATCCTGGTCGAACCAAATCTTCAACGACTGCCCCGACCTCGAGGGCTGCGTTGCCATCCCGTTTAACGTGGGGAAATGGCTCTTCGTCGGCTGCATTATCTTCTCCTTCCTCCTGGTCCGTCTCGTCCCTCCCCCTCATATCACGCCGTCATCTAAACCAGACTTTAGCTGGCGTACGAGTCCCGTAAAGCAAAGAAGATCATCGCTAGCCATGATATCTCATACGCGTTCACCAACATCATGGCGAACAACTACTATTCCCTCCGTGCGTCGGGATTCTTGATGCGCCATGGCAACATAGCTAATCACGCCCCACAGGTTCCTACCCGCACTTCTGCTTCTTCGATCACATCTCTTCGTCCACCAAGCGCTCCGACGACTTTGCCTTCTTCATCTTCTTCACCTTCAAGAGCTGGAAGCGTCTGTTACTCGCCGACGCCCCGCGCCAGACCATCAATGCGCTCACGCTCTACGCTATATACCTCTCGAAGAAGGCCGACGTGAGGCCGTGGTGGTATATTCAGAAGTATTTCGAGGGCAACTCCGTCGTCACCACCTGTCTCGAAATTTCGACGCTGTTCACCGTAATCATCTGCGCCGGCTCCCTTCTCACCTTGCTCGTGGCTGGTGTCCTTTATATTCCCCTTCTCATTCACATCAAGGGTAACCTTAAGGTGAGTGTCTATCTCTATCGAGGCCCGCCAGTTCTCTAATGATTCCTGTAGGAGTACTGCTGTCACAAGGTTGATAAGCGCATCACGGAGATCATCCGTCGTCGCAACAAGCAGCGCCTTGCTCGTGCGGCCTCACTCGCACGCAAGGAAGCTGCAGGAGATTACTCCCACTTGAAGAACAAGAAGGGTCAACTCATGCAGCAGCCGCTCCCGCAGCCGACACTTCCGAATATCGATATCGACGACGACGACAAGATCTCTATCCGGTCGGGCCGCAGCAAAGGTCCCGGTAGCACGCTCGTCGGCCATACGGACTTCTATCCCAGCGATGCGAAGAGTGTGGTCGCTAGCGACTATAACGTCGGCGCCGTGCCGGACTATAGCAACATGCCCGCGTATGCTCAACCGTATAGCACGCTCCAGGACCCCCATAATCCGTACGCGCACTACAACCCTTCTGCGCCTGATCTTGGAGAAGGCTACGACCAGTACGGTGGTTCGACAGCATATCTCGCATCAGGGCAACAAGGGTACGGTCAACAGGATGCTTACGGCGCTGGTCAAGGATACGTCGCGGACCCGTACGACGTATATGCCGGAGGCGATGCCCACGGCCAACATCAGCAGCAGTATGCTCAGCACGGCTATGACCAACAGCAACCCGGATACGATCAACACTACGGATACGATCAACAGCAGCAGCAGCAACACTATCAGCAGCAGCATCAGGCGGGCTACGGCGGAGAGCACCTTAACGCCGCGCCGGCCGCGCCGTTGTACCGCTCCCCGAGTCCGTCGAACTATGGCACAGAGCCCTCTTACCATACACACGGCGACGTACAGCACGGTGCGGCACCCGCGTATGGCTCTGGATACGCTGTTTAGATCACATCATGTCCCGTTACGTTCTGTCGTTACTCTCGCTGTCTCGCTATCCGCTGTGTCACTTCTCCCCCCACACTTCAACATTCGCAACCTCCTCCGAACTTCTATCAAACTCGTTCGACGCCAGTGTGTTCGTATCTACGTCATACATCTATATATCTTCTTTTCGATCGGCCATCGGTTACAGTACCCTCAGCCGGACTACTCTCGGATACTTGTTACCCGACGCCTCCAGTGTACACCATATCTTTCCCGTCTCGGTTCCCATCGCATCCATTTTCTCGGAGTATAGCTATCGCAGTTTGTGTTAATCCTGATCCTGCAAGCTGGCTCGCGCCAAGAAAGCACAACACTGTGGTCGAAGAGCGCTGGCTCATGATGCACCAGGCTAAGCGGACGCCATTGATTGAGCGTCGGGCTCGCAAAGTTTGATGTGGGGGGCCGAGTGTCTGAAGTTTAGTACTCGTTCGCGGGTGCGCCTTCGAAGTGTAGTTGCGTGAAGATGTCCATCGCGCGAGTATAGAATGGTCGAATCTCGTTGATCTCCATTGAGCAGAAGTTCGCCAGCTGTACCAAAGTATTAGTATGAGGTCATAGGTGCCACTGACGAGTGGTGATACAGATGACGTACAGCAAGCTCGCTGCGGTCAATGTTCTGTAGACCATCCCGGCTCTTTGCCTGTCTGACTTCACGGATATCCTTGAGCAGAGAGCGGACTTTGTCGGATTCCGGGACGTCATCTGAAGCTCTGTAATAGCCAGCATTGAGATTGCGGTTAATGAATGGGAGTAGGAAGGTGCGTACACATCGAGAAGCACCTTCGCGATCTCCGCAAAGCGCAGTGGCATCTCACTAAATCCCGGATTATTCGTCTCTTGCTGCAGCCTTTCGCGTAGATGCTCTACCCATATCTCAGAGAAGGCATTGTAGGGCAGGGCGTCAATGGCAATTTACCTGGTCTAAGCCAGTCTGGTGGTACAACATTGCATTTCTTCTTCAGCTTCAGGTTGACGGCCATCCAGATCGGCACTTTCGCCTTCAGAGGAGGTCGTAGAGGACCGTATGCACCCTAGTCACCGCACAGTGGTAGTAAAGGATCCGACATCCGTGACCAGACCAACCGATATGAATGCGGTACGCTCCATGGCTATAAGTGGCTGGATTTCGATGAGCTCTTCGCATGCGATGAGCTCAAGCTCGGCGGGAGAGAAAGTAGATCGGAGAGGGGGCGGTAACGCCATACTGGAGCAGATATCCAAATTAAGAAGCCGGTATCGCTTGTAGAGTATCTGCGGTATGGTGATTGTGGCCGTGAACGCGTTGGATCCGTGTGCAAACCGACGCGACGTCCGTACCCATGACCGCGTACCGGCAATCGGTCCGAGTGGCCGCATCAACCACACGTGCGACTCGGTTCGTGTCTTGCCTTGCCCGAAAGCCGAAAGCTCGATCTCGAATCTCGACTACCATTTGAACACGCCGGCGCCACTCCACTCTCCCGTATCCTCCCTCAAGACATCCTGTCAATCTATATTGGGATCTGTGCTCTACTTTTGGCGCTTATGGCTGGCGGACGAATAGTGCAGTACGGACGCCGCACCAAGCGCGCGCTCGAGGCTGGCTCCCTGAAACGCCCTGACGATACCGCCCAACGCGCGGCCAGCCCAGCTCAGGACGAGCACCCTGCACCGGCCCCGGCACCCGCATCGTCAAAACAATTGAGGCGACTGCGAGACGAGAATGTCATCTCTGCGGCGTCGAGCACGTTCTCCGCCTCGGATTCGCCACAACCCAAGCCCGCTCGGCGCGCGCGCAAGAAGATGATCGTCTCGTCTCCCTCCACGTCCCCTGTCATGTCGTCGAAGATACGCCGCGTTAACCCGCCTGTCAAACCTATCCAGCGTCCTACAACCGAGCGTGCGGTCGAGCGGGTCGTTCTGGCGCCTGCATCCGGCAACGTGCCAAGGAAGGCGGCTACTACTACGGGGAAGTCATTCAAGCGCCTTGCGGACGCGAAGTCGAGAGCTGTGAAGCCTACGGAGGATATTGAATCCATCCTTCTCGCTGTTGCACGCCCTATTCGCCCTGTGGTTGGAGACGCTGGGGCTCCCACGACACCTGCGCGTCCCATGAAATCCGTCCAGGCGCGGAAGTTAACACCCAAGAAGTCTCCTGTAGAGCTGGACATTGTGGTCATGGATGACGATGGGAGACAGCATAGTCACGAGAAACGTGTCTCTCGACCGGATGTTGTCGTCAATGCCGCTACTGGTCCATCGCGGCAGACTCAAACGCAACCGCCGCGTCTACCTGGCCCCGTCCTTGTAGCGGACGAGAATAGTGATAAGCCTGCGGTAGTATCTCTTTCCAAGAACTCGCCACGGAGGTCGCGACTTTACGTTCTTGCCAACCCTTCGGGCGGCTCGTCGGGCAAACGGAGCACGGTCACCGTGCCCAAACCCAGACCAACCGCTGCACCGCCACGCTCTTCCGTTGTGTCCCTTCGCTCGGTCAATGTCAAATCTTCCGCTCAAGCCCCTGTCAACGTTCAGCACTCTGTACCGGCGCTCCTTACACAACCTCCCGCCGCAGGTCCCTCGCGCCGTGCATTACTGCGACCAATACGCCCCAGTGAACCTATCATCGTCATCTCCGATAGTGAGGAGGAAGAGGAAGAGATTGTGCGACCCCCCGCTCGTTCATCCCGGAAACTGCGGATCGAATCAGACGAATCCGGTAGCGATGAGGCTCCTCCCCAACTACGAGCTCATCAGCTCGCCTCCCCATCGACGACGTCTAGTACCAGACGCTCAATGGAGGTCGCATCTGCCCGAGACTCGTTGCGCCTTTCTTCTGCAACGACGGATCCCGCAACTTCGGCGTCTCGCCTATCCACATATATTCCGCCTTCTCGACCGGTCTTCGTCAATCGTGCTTTACCCCCGTCTCCGCCCGCTCATACCCGCAAAACACGTCCACTCAGCCCTGTCCTCCGTGGCCAACACCCGCGGCCCCCAGGACCTTCGTCTCCATCATCCACCGATGGATTTGATGACTCCTTCGACCTCGAGACCGAGCTGCAGCGCTTGGAGATCGGCTCATCTTCTACCACCCCCGAGCCAGCGAGCACCTTCGATGCCTGTTTGCAACCTTTACTCGCTGAATGCGATCAACCGGAGCCCTTCGAGTTCTCTTCCTTCATCAGCACTTTCCCATTCGACCCCGTGGTTGCTGGACGCGGCGCCGACATAGGCTTTCAGAAGATCGGGGAAGCGTCGTACTCGGAAGTCTTCGGCATCGGAGACGTGGTGTTGAAGGTGGTGCCATTGCGCTCGGAGGCAACAGGGCAGATATATCAGGCCCAGGGTGTGGAGACCCCGCCCCCGAGCGAGCCAGGTGACGTACTCAAGGAGATTCTGGTCACACGTACGATGGGAAATATAGCGCAAGGCTTCGTCAAGCTCTTGCGCACGTATGTTGTGCGCGGCAAATATCCTTCACTACTTCTTGACCTCTGGGACGACTACAATGGATCCAAGGGCTCGGAGAGCATTCGTCCAGGTACGTTCATTGTCCATGAATATCAAACATCTTACTCACCGCGAGTATAGATATGTTCACAGCGTCCCAGACCTACGCCATCATTGTGCTTCCGAACGGCGGCCCCGATCTCGAGACCTACATATTCGAGCATCCGATGAAGACAGCATGGCGGCAAGCAAGCAGTATCTTCTGGCAAGTAGCCCGCGCGCTCGCGAGTGCCGAGGACCTCGTTTCCTTCGAGCATCGTGATTTGCATTGGGGCCAAATTCTCGTTCGCGACATATCAAAGAAGGCGCCTTCCAAGCGGCGTGTCATGGATGATCCCAATTACGGAGTGCAGGCAACAGTCATCGATCTCGGTCTCGCTCGCATGAGCGGACATGATGGAGCGACTGAGCCTACGTGGACGCCATTCGACGAAGAAATCTTCGAGGGCGAGGGCGACTACCAATTTGACATTTACCGTCTTATGCGTGCTCATCATGGGCGCGACTGGAGCTGCTTCCGGCCATTAACAAATGTGATGGTAAGAATGTTCTTTCATCGTGACCAAGTTTGCTTGCTGATGGCTGCTTCAGTGGCTGCATTACTTGACTCGCAAGCTGCTCAAGTCGAAAGGCTTGCGTGCGCCGCCCATCCGCAAGTCAACGTCGACATTCGAGTCGTCATCCGAGTTCTCTGAACGTGACTGCTACGAGGCACTGGCCGAGGTTGACGAGCTATTGGGCCGAACGCTGGAAGTGCTCAAGAAGCCATCACGCAAAGGACGGAGGATGACGCAGGCGGCCGCGAAGGTCGCAGATATTTCTGACGTGCGGGATGCACAGGGCGTTCTCGCGTTCGGGATGAAGAGAGGTTGGATTCGTGCGTAGTTGTACACTCGTTGTAACTGCTGTCTATACTGTCGTAGCTGTCGTGCATGTGCATCATCATCATTGTTGTTATCGTTTGGTTTTGTCGCAACAGACTGCCTGTGAGATCGTGGCGTATCATCTACGTCTTTTTTGTCCAAAAGCGAAACGAATATCATGGGCACAGCATGTGATCGCGTTTGAACTTGAATGTCGCGTGCCGAGTGTGGAGACACGCGCCGACGCGACTTGTCCTAGTCCCCCATCCTCCGTCTCTGTCTGCGCTGACCGGCGGTGACAAGACACTTGGTGCGCGCGCGGAGCGACAGGTCTCCTCCTGTTAAACCTGCCATCTCGGCATGCTACGCCGCGCTTGGAAGCCGTTGACGGCATCCGTCGCTATTGCTGGCCCCGCGTACTGGTTTTACTCGACACGGCAAACGACCAGTCCTGAAACTTTCGATCTCCCGGTCCGCGTACAAGGTCCAGACGGCAAACCGGTGAAGGTCATGCGGACTTTTCCACTCCTCCCAAAGTCTACCATCGAAGCGCGCCTCACTGAACAAGCCTCCCTCGATACGCATTACTCCGCCCCCGACGGTCGTACATGGAAGTCCACTACGGCGCGGGTGGCGTCAAATGATCCCATAGAAGACGCGCACTCGCATGGGCTACATCCCAGGCTTCCTGGTGCTGCGGACCAGCGCATGTTCTTCGCTGTCATGGACGGTCACGCAGGCTTCCATACATCGCAGCTCCTTTCAAGGATACTTATCCCGGCTGTGGCGCTGGAATTAACGCAGGCCGCCACTTCTGGCAGCTCCATATATGAGCGCGTGAAACTCGCACTCTCATTCGCAGCGTCGGGTCCCTCCAAGGAGTTGACACCCGATGCCACGGCGCGCGCTGTACAGAAGGCTTTCACCGATCTGGACTACGAGATCATATCGGCTCCTCTGAAACTCCTTGTAACAAATGTGGATCAAGCATATCTGAGGAAGGGGCTCGTACCGGACCTCAGCCAGAACCCCATGTCCCTACCCGTTATGCAGCCTGCGATGTCTGGTACGAGTCTATCATTCTCATCGGTGTTCGCGGGGCTCATATGACTCAGGAAGCTGCGCTATCATGGCGATCCTTGACCCCGCGGCGCAAGATATCCATGTCGCGTGTACTGGAGATGCGCGCGCCGTGGCGGGATACTGGGAGGAAACTGCAGATGGTTCCGGACGCTGGCGTGTAGAGGTCATGAGCGAGGATCAAACGGGCCGTAATCCCAACGAATTGAAGAGGTGCGTTCATCGTCTTGTCATGGACGCTCACTCGAGCTGACTTGGGTCTTAGGATACAGTCTGAGCACCCTCCTTCTGAGACGGACGATGTTGTAAGGAGAGGTCGCATTCTGGGCGGTCTCGAGCCATCTCGTGCGTTTGGAGATGCACGCTATAAGTGGCCTGTGCCGGTACAAGAAGCGTATGTACTTGGTCTCTTTGGTACGCAGTCTGCGGCGCTCACGCCTTACGCTAGGTTGAACAAGGCATTCCTCGTCGGCAATGGTATTCAGATGCGCACTCCGTCGCAGCTATTGAAGACGCCTCCATACGTCATCGCGACGCCTGTGGTTACACATCGCAAGATGACCCTCCCTTCGACAGACACCACGGATCCCTCAAAGCCCTTGAAGTCATCCTTGAAGTTTGTTGTTCTCGCCACGGATGGTCTCTGGGACGAACTTTCGTCAAAGGAAGTGGTTACGTTGGTTGGAGGCCATTTGTCCGGCCTGAAGGGGACCGTGTCTTCGGATGATCTCGCGAAACTTGTGCCGACAAGCGAAGGTAGCAAGGGCGTGCAGGGAAAGGAAGACCGCGGTTCTAGTGCGAACGGCCCATGGACGTTTGTGGATGAGAATATATCCTCCCATCTCATTCGCAACGCATTCGGTGGTGGCGATGAGGGCGCACTCAGACGAAAGCTCAGCATACCGCCTCCGCACTCGAGGAGATACCGTGACGATGTGACTGTCACCGTAGTGTATTGGGAGGAAGGTGCTGGTCAAACTGAGCCGCCACGAGCGAAGCTGTAATTCATGATTCATCACCGCATACTATATTTCGTGCGTGACAGCCATTAGTGGAGTCCGCAATTATCAGTGAATTGAAGTATCGAACCAGGTTCAGGAACTTCGGTCTGTAAACCCAGTTCAACTACGTTCAGCGCTCATCCATCGATGATGATATGTATCGGTTGTACCGAACCGGCTTCTGTGCCGATAGGGGTTCGCAGCCACATGTCGAGCATCCGTTCCTTTGCCAATCGCTCGGGCATCGCGGGTGGAGGAATCGGGCTTATAGCTGCTTATGGTCGGTTTGCCTTTGGAGTCAAGATATCGGCATCACCGCACTCGAAGAGTCCCCTCGTATCCCGCGTCGTACCTTGGCAAAACAGCGGTAGCCGGTGAAGTTTGAACCCATACGGAAGCGCGGATCATTTGCCGCACGTAGCCTGTGCCTACGTATCTTTTTTCTCACCAAACCCGAACGGACATAAGCGCTAAGCACGCGCACATCTCCTTCCGCCCCTTATGAGTGCTCGTCCGATGCTCGCAGATGCGGAGACGTACTGATGTTTTTCCTGCCCCGGAATGGCGTACCTAAGTTGTTCGCTGAACGCGGAATGATGCAGGCCAAAACAAAGGATCTAGTTGTCATTGAGCGCCGTTGCTGAGCGAACGCCCGCCTGGTCTCGATATCCATTCTTACAATCGGCTCCATAGGGTTTACACTTTGACGAGCTCGAAGGCAAATAGTACTAGTTGCTGATGCAACCGTCATTCACCGCACCATTCGCCACAGCTGCGTTCCGAGATCGATTATGACGTCGAGTGCACCGGATGTCCCGGCCGCACGCGGCGGGTGCGAACCTCGCCGCGCGCGCCGTTACCCTCGAATATGCAACGTTGTTCTGTTCCCAGTGGCACCCTCAAGTTATCGTTAATCGCTCTGGCCGACCTTCGCCTCTGCTAAGTAAAGATTGCACTGGACTAAGCTAGTATCTGCGGTCAAGCTGACTTGCCTTCATTCATCTAACTCAAGAACTCGATCCTCTCCAGCTCAAAGAACCGAACTTGCTTGACCGTCAAGTTCGTCTTCCTGTTTCGTTACGTTTCGAGCGTCTCGGGTACCTGGTTTATACACCCGATCAATGTCACTTCGCATGGCCCGTTGGAGCTCAACTCGCCATGTCAGTTCGAGGGTGACGATGTAGCTGCTTCCTGTACCTCTACATGGTTCAACATTTTTCCATCCGGCGCCTACTACCATTATGCAGTCGCTTCATCTGCTTATAAGACGGCGACCCATTTCGTCAAAATCTTTGTCTCCGACTCCCCAGCCTGCGAGCCTCTTGGTACCTTGACTTTGGACGCGTCTTCATCGTCCTGCATCGTCTGCTCTCATCGCCGCACGCACTCCTATCTTCTTGGTACCATGTCTCATTCCGCCGTCTCCGACGAGAGACGCTCCAACGAAAGGCGCTTTGACGACGAGAAGCGCGACTACGAGAAGCGCGAGTCGTCTGCACCGGCTTCCTCTTCGCCCGACCTTACAGAGGCGGAGGTCAACTCCCACCTTCCGCACTTCCGTGGCCGCACTCTTACCGCCCTCATCTCTTTCATCGCGGGCACTGGGTTTACGCTTTTTGGGTGCGCGTGCACATGTTATCTTGCAGCTGACTTGAACTAATCCCACTCTCAGCTATGACCAGGGTGTCATGAGCGCCTTGCTTACGGCAAACCAGTTCGAGAAGACGTTCCCGCAAGTCGTCGAGAGCGCCGCTCATCCCAATCACGCAACATTACAAAGCTTTGTAACAGCTATCTATGTGCGTCTCATGATACCTCAAGATTCTCCATCTCTGACATGCGCACGTAGGAAGTTGGATGTCTGTTTGGCGCCCTCTCCAATCTCTGGGTGGGCGATTTACTCGGCCGAAGAAAGACAATAGCCATAGGCGGTATTATTATGATCGTCGGCGCTATCCTACAAACCACCTCCTTCAGCTATGCTCAACTCGTGGTTGCTCGCATCATAACCGGCTTCGGTAACGGCCTCAACGTCAGTATCCCGTTCTGCATGATGGCACACCATACTGATGGCATCTTCAGACGTCTACGGTACCAGCTTATCACGCTGAATGCTCGTCCGCGGAGAAGCGTGGTAGCTACATCATGCTGGAGGGTACTTTGATCGCATTCGGTACGTCTTCTACTGGAACGTGCGTAAGGGTAGTGACTTATACCGTCCACAAAAGGTATCATGGTCTCATACTGGATCGACTTCGGCTTCTACTGGATCAAGGGTTCGTCTGCCCAATGGCGCGTACCTATCTCCATGCAGATCGTCTTCGCTGTCATCATGATCATTGGTGTTGTCATTGTGAGTCCTTATATACACCCAGTGTCGTCAAACCATGCTCAGTCTTGCTTGTAGCTCCCGGAGTCTCCTCGTTGGCTCGCGAAGAAGGGTCGCAATGCGGAAGCTCTGGCTGTACTCGCCGCCTTGCGCGATAGGCCGTACACCGACCACGACGTCCAGCAGACTTACCATGGTATCCGCGAGGCCGTCTACCTCGAGGAGCAGACGGCTAGCAGCACCGACCTCAAGGTTCTGTTCACGCATGGTCCCAAGCAGAACTTCCGCCGCGCCGCCCTCGCTGTCACTGTACAGTGCTTCCAGCAAATCACCGGTATCAACTTGATCACCTACTACGCCGTAAGCTTGCAGTCTCGCGTTTTATGCCCTCTTCGATTAACCCATATCTCTAGACCGTACTTTTCGAGCGTCTGGGTCTCTCAGACGTGGATTCACGCATCATCGCCGCCTGCAACGGGACGGAGTACTTCCTCGCGTCCTTCCTCGGCATCTATCTCATCGATCGCGTCGGCCGTCGCCCCCTCATACTGACGTGCGCTGCTGGCCAGAGTCTCACGATGGTGCTCCTTGCCATCCTTGGTGCCATCGATAACAGCGCGACGCAAATTGTTTCCGCTGTTCTTCTCTTCGTCTTCAACTCGTTCTTCGCCGTCGGTTTCCTGGGGTTGACCTGGTTATATGCGGCGGAGGTTGTTGGCCTCAATATCCGCGCTCCTGCCAACGCACTCAGCACGGCATCGAACTGGGTACGTTCAGACATCGCGAGAGATCATCCAATATGAATCGCCCGGGCTGACTCGCTCATTCTCTAGATCTTTAACTTTGTCGTGGTCATGATTGTGGGACCGTCGTTCCAGAACATCAATTGGGGGACCTACATCGTCTTCGCGAGCTTGAATGCTCTCATCTTCCCTGTCAGCTGGTACTTCTTTGTCGAGACCCGCGGTCGCAGCCTAGAAGACATGGACATCATCTTTGCTGTCGGTTACCGTGAAGGTGTCTCGCCTGTGAAGGTCGCCGCGCGTCGCGATCTCCCGTTGGCGGGTACTCCTGAAGCGGACGAAGTTCTCGGTATCTCCGTGGCTCATCGCGAGAAGATCCGCGAGGCGCGCGTAGGGAGGACGTCGTCGGATGGCGCGTCCAGCGACTCTGGTCCTACTGCCACCAGCGTGTAAAAGGTTTGGACATCAACAAACATCGCGCGCGTGTACTCAGTGAAGACGCGCCTGTACAGTTATACCGGTGCTCCCACCAGCTCCCACCTCGTGCTCTCCGTGTTCACAATTTTGCTTTTGTTTCATGATTCAGCACTGTAATACTTCGCTCCCGCGTTCCTGAATGTAGCACCGGAATGCCTGGCGCCCGACGTCTACACGATACACTCTAGTACATGATACCTTGACGAATTGCATCCATTTCGTGCTTTCCTGAGACGCAGCTCCGTACGTGTGATCAAACACATCGCAAAACATTGTTGGTTTTTTGCTGCTTGCCGAGTTTACTCACGTAACTGGATTAGCAGCATTTCGCACGCTCATGCCAGGCGATGCATGACGCTCACCTGTACTTTGCCTTAGTTTATCAGTTCTCCCTTTGAGCCTTATCACATCATCGTCCACGAGAGATGCCTTCCGAAAGCTTTGACTCGGACGGACTCATGTAAGTAACGAGCGATACAAATGACCCGCGTATCTGAAGTTCTGGCTATGAACGCCAAAATCCCGCAAATTCGAGCACCCTGCGTAAACGCCCTCGTGTAGACTGTATGGAGACGTCCGCTACAGGGTCCAGTTCATCTGCGACTGGGACCACTACTCTTTGTGCTGAATTAGATAGTGACGGAGGTGGCAAGCCTGGTCGTGCGCGCGTCACACGTTTGCGTTGCACTTGTTCACTGCGTTCAAGCTGCCGCTGATGTGCGCCCCCTCGTAGCCAAGCGTGGGCCCTATCCAACGGTAACAAAATAGTGACCATCTTCGCCTCCACTAGCGCGACAGGTATCTGCGTGTCTCAGTCAACGGCTGCGATAGTGACCAGTCGGCACGAATCATCGTACGGGACCGATGCTATTGCTGTCTTCCGAGTCCATAGATCGATCGCCCTCGATCCAGCAGTGACCTAGGGGTATCGTGACCTCTTTCTTCGGATATGGAGGTAATGTTTTCACCTACAATGCCACGTAAGTTGCCAGCTGAACAATTGAGTGAGAGGATACGCGCACGGTGTCGCCTTCCAGTGCCACAATACGCTTTATCAGGAAACTGCCCGCATCAAACGGCGAGCTATCGAAGTATATGGTCAGTAAATGGTTCGTCATCCTACGTGGGATGTCCATACCGGACCATAACGACGTCTCCTCGCTCATACCGATGTAAACCGGCAACAGAGAAGCGGTCGAACAGTACCACGTCGCGTTGTCCAGACAAGTCCGGATTCAGGGTAGGCTACTTACTCGGATTAGCACACTAGCTTTGTCAGAAGCGCAGGGGGTAACGACGACCTGCATGCTTATTCCATTCACTTGCTTTACTGTGTAGTAATACGTTGCGGTGAACGGAATTGGGGCAAAGAATAACGCGGATGCGACACGACGCAGAGCTGGCCGAGCACAGACGGCCATGCGGACTCGAGCAAAGAGCATGTACATCCAATCGCCGGTACGTACGGCAGTCTGAGTGAGTGGTGGTAGTCACGGTCAACTTTGACTCGGAGTCCCGTGGCGTTCGGCAGGTCACGCTCTGAGTTCCGTACACGACGCGTACACACGGACATCCGGATGTCAACTGTCAGCGCCGACTCGATCGTGTGCTCTCAGGCTGTCCGGCTGTCCGGCTGCCGTCTCGCTGACAGGCTGCCGCGTATACGTCCCCACTGACCCCACCGTATAGGGTTGTTTAGGAAGTATAGCGGCTGCATATATACCGCGAGGATGATGCGAGAAAACGGGGTGCCGTATCGGGTTTGCGGCGTCTTCGGCCGTCCGGAGGCCGTTGACGTTGAATTGTAGCCAGTCAAAGTCATCAGCATGGTAAGCTCGACCAGCGCTTTCCAGCGTGATATCTATGCTTCGCTCCCTCACCAGGCTTGCTTCTAGACCACCACCTCGTCCACTCCTCACCATGTCCGTAGCCACTGCGGCCACCTCCAAGATCAACGGGAAGCCCAACGGTACGGGCGCCGTCTTGAATGACCCACGCGACTTGGTCGCCGGTCCTGTACCCTTTTCCTCGCGTCTGAGAGAGGGCCGCGCGCTTGCTCAAGATGTCTGGTCAATCTTCAAGTACGCTATGTGTCAAGATAATTGGACGATAGTCGCCTGACTCGTGTAGTGCCGCTAACTTGCCCTCGGACTGCATCAACCTTGGCCAAGGGTACATGAACTTTGCCCCACCAAAGTGGGTCACGGCTGCCGCTGAGACGGCCCTGAACGAGGTCGCGACCAACCATTATTCGCATCCGAAGGGCCGACCACGTCTGCGTCAGGCGATCAAGCAGACCTACGAGGAACAGTTTGGCCGCTCGCTCGACATCGAATCTGAGATCTTGATCACCAGCGGCGCCAATGAAGGTATCGTTCAATTGAACGCGTCAGCATTCCTCAGCTTACGGTAGACGTAGGAATGTACTCAGTGCTCACTGCCTTTCTCGAGGTTGGGGACGAGGTCATCATGTTCGAGCCGTTCTTCGACCAATACCTCCCTTCTGTGACGTTCAATGGTGGAAAGCCCGTCTACGTCCCCTTACATCCGCCGCCTGCAAGTCACAACATCCGCTCCACCAGCAACGAATGGACTATCGACTTTGACGAGCTCAAGCGCGCTATCTCGCCGCGCACCAAGATGCTTATCGTCAATACCCCCCACAACCCCGTTGGCAAGGTCTTCTCTCGGGAAGAACTCGAAAAGATAGCTGCTCTCGCCATCGAGCACAATTTCATCGTCATGTCGGACGAAGTAGTGCGTGCTCTCGTTGACCAAATGCTCTTATCGATTATCCTGACTCGGCGATTCAGTATGATTGCTTGGTCTTCGACAAGAAGGAGCACGTTCGTATTGCAACTCTTCCTGGAATGTGGGAACGCACGGTCACTGTTGGGTCTGCAGGAAGTGCGTTCCATCAATAATGATCTTGGGCGATTTATCGGGGTGCTCACACGACCACGCTCGCAGAGTCGTTCGCTGCTACGGGATGGCGCGTCGGCTGGTTGATCGGCCCGGCTAACATCATCCGACCCACTCTGGCGGCGACAACGCGTATCGTATTTTGTACCAACTCGCCATTGCAAGAAGCTGTCGCTATCGGTCTTGAACAGACGAAACAGCATAACTTCTTTCCGACCCAGTGTGATGAATACGAAGAACGTCGGGACGTTCTCATTCGAGCCTTCGAGAAGCTCGGCGTCAAGTACTCGCTCCCGCTGGGCAGTTACTTCGTTCTGATGGTGAGTTTTAGCTGTGGCGTAGTCGCGGATTCTCATGCTCATGGTCGTCGGCGATAGGACATCTCGCAGCTGAATATCCCGGATGATTATCCATTCCCTGACACTGTTCTGGGGCGCGGTCATGATTTCAAGTGCGCGCTACGATTATGGTCGCCGCTTGTTCAAATGCCTAACTTAAAAACTAGGGCTTGCTGGTTCATCGCGATGGAGGTTGGCGTCTCCTCGATTCCCGTTAGCGAGGTAAGTTACACTTCAGAGCATGCATGCGCCGCAGGACGATGATACGATAACGTACAGTTCTACTGCGAGGAGCACACGCACATCGGCGAGGTCTACGCTCGCTTCGCCTTCTGCAAAGACGTTGACACCCTCAAGGCCGCCGGAGAGCGGCTTCAGGGTCTCAAGAAGTTCTTGAGCCCGGCGTAGAAGCTTTTCCCGGGCACGGCGATTGTGCTGCGTCTTCTGCCTGCCTCCATCCTTGTTGTACTTCGTATCGTTATTTGTAATTCGTCTTGCAACTAAACATCAGATGCACGTGTAAACTGCGATAGACTACGATGGTGGCTCGCCAGCCTTCGATGCGCCGCTCTCTGACTGCTGAGCTTTGTCTGAGGTTGATCGCTGAGCGGCCGTCGCGTCCTCAAGCTCGTCGACTATGCGCGATAGCGCGTCATCGCGCTTTGTAGGGGCATCATAGTATGCCGGATTGCGCACGATTCTCCTCGCAAGAAACGTAAATGTTAAAGCCTGTACGCCCTGCATCCTGCTTGTGATGGCTCCGCTCTGTCGCTGCAGCGCGTACCACCTCGCAAGTTCGGTCGATCCTTGCAATCGACTTTCGAGCGGCAACCCCTCCTCGAGGAATCGCAAGTACGTATCACGATCCTCGACCTGGCAGAACAGATGGAAGTGACCTGGTTCGCCGTGGCGCACTGCGCGACCTTGCATTCGCACGAGGTCTGCTAGCTCATAATCCCGTACCGAACGCACTTCGCCTTCAAGGTGGATGTACTGCGTACCCATCACGACCACTGTGCCCGCCCGCACCGGTAGTGTCCAGGCAGCATCACGTGGCGATAGTAGCACGCGGATGACGCCCGCGTTATATAGGTCAAGCATGAGAGTCCGGTCAGGACGCGCAATGCCTTCATGATAGAAGCCGACGCCTTTGAGAATGAAGTCTGCCAGCGTCCGGTCCTGCAAGCGTACGAGCTGTGGTTCGAGGTCTCCAGCAGAAAGATGCGAGGGGAGGTAGCCGTTCTCCGACTGCGATTCGAGCGTGCAGTAAGTGATGAGGTCCAGCGCGATGAACCGACACTGGGCACGCGAGGGTACAAAGACAATCGCAGGTGCATTGGCAGCTGCGGCGATGGCGCCGTGTGCCGGGCGAGCCATAGACTTATAAAGCGCTGCGGACTGGGGGATGGTGAACGTGCGTGTTGATATGGACAGTGATTGGTCGCGATCGCTAGGTCTGAAGCTGTGCAAGGCAAGCGGGTCGACATCGAGCCAAGCCGCCACGTCTGCAGAATCGTTCAAAGAGTTTGAGAAGCCTATGAAGCGTGTGGGTTGCGTTTGCGTCGAATGTCGCAACAGCGACACCCCGAGCTCGTATAATGGGTCCAACTGCTCGAGGTTGTCGCACACAACCAGGGCCAAGCCAGGTAAAGGCTCTGTTGGTCGATGTCGACTCAATGCGGCAACTACATGGGCTGGAGTTGTCAGCCTGACTGCCTTCCCCCGTGGTCGAGACAGCAAGTTTGTCGCCGAGAAGAAGCCTACGTCAATCCCAAGCGGTGCTGAGAGCGTCTCCATCGCTGTAAGCATTTCATTCGTGATGCTGCGTTTGGGCGCCAGTACGAGAGCATAGCCATCGTTCGGAAGATCGACCATGGTCTTCCTACTGCCCGTCAGCGACGCCTAACCACAGCAGCCCACACCGCTCACCAGACGACAAGTTGGGCCACGGTTGTCTTACCGGCGCCTACCGGTGCAGCGACAAGAGAATGCGACTTGGTATGCACCAAGCTCCAGAACACCTGCGTTTGGATTGCGCCTAAGCCGAAAAGGCGCGCAGACAGGACCTCCTGCAAGAATGGATGACGAAGCGCGTTAACGTTCAAGAACGGGAGGTCCAACCGGGGCGTATGGCTTGTTGAGCGGCTCGGCATAACCAACCCATCTAGCGGCACTGGAAGTTCGTCTTCGGCGCCCATCCATCTATCCGAGACGAAGCGAACTGTGACAGACGACGGTGTTCTACCGGCGGGAATGGCAATGACGAAGGAAACGTCGATGTTCTCCGTCTCTGGGCGGAAGATTAGATGCGCTAGTTGTAGGATCGCGCTGCCCTCTTCGTCTTCGACCCACAGCCAGAACGGCTCTCCAGATCCATGCAGCTTTGCACTCCAGCTAAACGCCTTCTTCACGCGCACTTCGATCTTGAGCACATCTGCGCCGAGCGGGCGCAGCTTGTACGATAGCTGCGCGGTCGGGAACTGCTTTGCTGCCGTGAGAATGGCTTGTCCGTGATGCTTGTTGAGATGCACGAGCTCCCCAACTTCCTCCGCGGACATATCAGCGAGTTCTGCCACAGCGTAGTCGTCGGCCCAACGCTCGAGACCATAGAAGATGTCCGCTTTCAGCGGGAACTGCTTCAACGGCTGATCAAACGGCCATAAGCGCTTCTCAATGGCTTTACTCAATCCCATGAGCGTGCCCGCAGCTCCGGCCCACTTGCGAGCAATGGCCATCTCGAGTAATGCGCGTACGATGCGCCCGCCATTCTGTGCGACATACGCACAGTCCGAGACGAGAGCGAAGTCTTCGATGTATATCTGAGATATATAGGCCTGGAGGAGGATGTTGACTTTGCCCTCCTTGTTGGCAACTACGCCCTCTTCTTCTGCGACGTTGGCCCCTTTCGAGGCCTTGCCTTCCGTCTTGGTGACCTTAGCTTCCACACTCGCGCCCTAACGAGTGATTGAGTAGGGATCGACAACGTAAGTAGAGGTGAAGTCTTACGGCGACGGTACAAGGGCATTGCTCAAGGAGAGTCTTCATCTCTTTCGCTTCACTCTCCCGCACCTGTATTTGGTCGAATTCGGTGCTGAGGCTGACCATAGCGAGCGCGTCCGCTTCAGTCATTTTCGGTCTGAACTTATCGTTGAAGATCTCGATCGACGCATGCCGGATGTAGTACTTGGCGGCGAGTCGTCCAAGGTCGGTGATCGTGAAGCTGCCCGACTCCTGCTCGAAATTGATCATGCGCGCTTGGCTGAGACGGCGTGCGGCTTCGATGACAAGCTGCGAGCGTTTACTGCCGAGAGTTGGGTCGTCCACAACAACATCGCGCGACATGCCGTAGAAAAAGGGATTCTTGCGCATGCGCACGAAGAGGTACGTATATCCGAGCCATCGAACGCCTTCGTCCACGTTTGACACCGTCCCGAGCGCAATCTCAGCGTTCATGGCGTCAATCATGCCCTTTGTAAACTGCGACTCGATAGCGTTCTGTGCGGTCACCGCGTCGAGGTAATGCGTTAACTTGTCGTCTGTCGTACAGATGTAACCCTCGCCGCTAGTTTCCAGTCCTGGTCGACCAGCGCGACCGAAGACTTGCAGAACGTCCAGGACAGAGAGATCGACGAATGAACCCTTAGAGCTATCGTAAACTTGCGTGCCCTTGATAATGACTACGTCCATTCAGTATATGATCACGATGGGCCTTAAGATTCACGTACCTGCATGTGCGGGCAAGTTGACACCCCAGGCAAGTGTAGCGGTACAACATAGTACCTTGATAGCCCTGGCCTCAAACATCCTCTCCATCATATTTCTGTCGCTTCTGAGCATGCCCGCATGGTGAATCCCAAATCCCTCGTTGAACAACTGTTTCATCTCCTTGTTCCTGCTCATGCCGATGTCCCTCCTGAACATGTCGAACATCTGGTGATCTTGACATGAGAAGTCGTCGAGGCAACCGTCTGCCATGGCAGCTTCACGAAGGGCCTGGGCAGACTTGACGGTCTCTTTGCGAGAGTGGACGAAGACCATGACTTGATGGCCCTCTTGAACAAGTTGAGATACCTTCTCGAAGGTGACACGATCGAGGTTCTTCTTAGAGGTGGGGCTGTTGGGCTTGCCCTTCACGCCGATGAAGTGTTGCTCCAGAGGGACGGGACGAAAGGATGAGTCGAAGTAGAAGAGGCCGGTCTGCTTTGATACGCTAGACACATATATCAGATCAAAGTGTGCGCGCAGACGGACGCAAAGAGATTCACCTCAGGAATTCAGCGACATCAACATAGTTCGGCAACGTCGCACTCAAGCCAACAATGCGAATCACAGACTGGCTAGACTCGACTTGTCGCAGAGTTCTCGCGACGATAGTCTCTATGACGGCTCCACGCTCCTCGTTGAGCAAGTGTACCTCATCGATAATGAGTAACTTGACTTTCTGTTTGTACCATTCTCATCAGCCACGTAGCCAAACTAGACGCACGATGGGGAACGTACAGCAGCAACCTCGCCCTCTCCAGTGGGCTTACGCGTGACTACATCCCACTTCTCAGGTGTAGTGACGATGATCTGCGTCTCCGCGATCTCCGCCCGCGTAAGTTGCATATCGCCCGTGAGCTCGCGGACCTTTATGGACAGCCAGGCGAGACGTTTCCCGAGCTTGCGAACAATTTCGGCGGCGAGAGCTTTCATTGGTGCGCTATGAGATATATCCATGAGCCACGTATGTATAAACTCAGGCATTGAAAGCCGCACACATATATGATCTTGAAGTCGTCGCGATTTATCGTTCCTGCCAGTGGTTGCGAGGACGCCTTATTGCGGTGCTGATCAATCACACGCAATACTGTGAGCATCGCCACATCGGTTTTACCCTGCGTACGCGATGTGAGCTTCTGGCGCTTCTTCTGTCAACATTGATCATCATACCGCACCGGTAGGAGCTGTAATCGCATTGAACACCCTGTCAGAGAGGACATGGTAACGAGAGCTTACCGCAGACGAGCATGTTCTCATTGGATCCAAACGCTGTAGGGAACACGATGGACTGAATCCTGTTAAGGCTGGTGTAGCCCTTTGGAATTCCTTAGAAAGTTTATTCAACACCGTAGTCAAAGGGCGTACTGGAAAAGAGCCTTTTGCCAGCGGCTCGAGGTTATCTATAAGGATAGGCTGTTCATAGCTTTTGGGAGGGACAGCTTTAGCCGGTGGCACGATGACTTCTTCGTACTCCTACTCAAAGTCGTCAACCTAATGCCATCTTTCAAGATTGAAGTAACGAGAGTACCTCTCTCATCGTACGTCTAGTGCCTTCAGGCAGCATGTATTTGGAGCCCGTATGAGACAGAATGTTTCCTTGAACTTGGGAATGCGATGTGTACACATGCGGAAGCACCTCTGGTGCTGCATGCTATGTAAGCGCCGTCAACATTCGGTGCAGGGAGACATTTCGTGAGCGCACTGCCACGTACAGCTTCTGCGAGAAACATAGGTCGCTGGGCGTTGGCCCGAAATGCTTCCTCCATTCTCCTGCGAGCATCTGTCGCAGATAGGCCCAGGGGTGTCTCTCCGGAATGCCCGCCCACGGGAAGTATTGGCGCCTCGTGGTGGGCTTGAATCTAGCGGTGATGAGCAACGTCAAGCCTAGGTGGAAGTCAGGCGAACCTCTTCTACCACGCCTGCGCGGTTCTGCAGGATCTCCATCACCAGTTCGATGTGGTCGTATCCTATCAAGTCGAAGAGCTCTTCGGAGATTGCATCGTCTGAACGCGGAGAAGACAGAGCAGACGAGATTGCATCAAGTAGAACCGAGCCATTTGGTAGTCTAAAGCCATAGTCTAGTGAGCCATCGCCGCATATTACTAGAAGCTGGCACGTACGTTAGAACTTTGGACACTGTTGGGCCAACTGCAGGAGCCCGGGCATCGCCAGGAATATTGGATGCGTTGTGGGCGCGGAAGGCGTCAAGCACCGAGTCTGCACCCCAGTCGGGATCCTCTTCGAGCAGCTCCGCGTCTTCAGACCCTGATTGACGTATCACAAGGAGATGAACGCGGGTTTATAGGACACGCATACCATTAGTCGCAATATCGAGCCTTGCAAAGCGTGAGACGGGATTGGCCTGCAGATCGTGAACGCACCTGGTCCATTCATCGACGACGCGTCGATCGCCGGCGCCATCAGCGGAAGAGCCCACGAGAAATTCAAGGTGCTGCAGGAGAGAGCTCATGTCTGCAGATCGAAGCACAGAGAGATCGTCGCCGGCGGGACCGAACTGCGAAAGCGCGTCGACGCGCAACTCACGCGCCACGCCTTGGCATCGACGGCCAGCATCGGCCAATCCCACCTTTACTTGACTGTATAGGATACTGTAACTCGTCATACTGGACACAAATATGGGCTCCTCGTACGCTACTGTATATGAGATACCTCATCTTCAAACTGACGCGTATACCCAGCGCCCCCGCATTATATCTGGACCCACAAATCCGGGACTGGGTCCTATTCCCAATCACCCTTGTCATGGTACGCACATCGATATCTGCCTCGGATAATTGGCTCGAACGGTACGTAGATTCTGGTGGGTATCCTGCGACACTATGTCGTGCAACTCCTACAATCCCCGCCCAAACCTCTACCGCGACCCGCACTGCGTGAACAGTGAGCCCTTCGATTACGCGATCCATAGAACTCGAACCTGACATATACCCAGGCGTGCACTGCTTCGCTCTAATATCCTCCGCGCAACCGCTCCCTCGTCGCCGCTCCCCCTCCCCCACTACCGCGCCATCTCCGCGCACTTGTACAAAGCCTTCTCAGACGGCCTCTACTTGAAGGACGGCCCTTCGGATGGGACCGAGAAGCCCCCTGCGAACCCACTCGCAGACCCCAGTCAGATGGAGGGCATGATGGCCGGAATGAAGACTCAGATGGTAAATCGTTACCCCAGACGCCTGTGCGTAGACTGCCGAGCCTGAACCAAAGCCTAGGTAATGATGGTCCCGCAAATGGTTATCATGGGCTGGATCAACTTCTTCTTTCAAGGCTTTGTACTCAGTACGTTGCATGCTTCGTATACGAATCTCCAGGGTTGTCTTGACATCATCTACAGTCAAGCTTCCCTTCCCTCTGACGGTCGGTTTCAAGTCACTACTTCAGCGTGGTATCGAAACTCCCGACATGGACGTTCGTTGGGTTTCCTCCCTCTCCTGGTACTTCCTCAACTTCCTCGGTCTCAACGGCTTATATCGTCTCATCCTCGGCGGCGAGAACGCCGCGGCGGACCCACAAGCCACTGCGAGCCCCTTTGCTGCGCCGGCGGGTGCACCACCAGGCCAACCGCAGGACTTTGGGAAATTATTCAAGGCCGAACTGGATAATCTCGCGTTCGCCGACGGCTTGCATAAGTGGGCTGGCGCGGACGTGGAGGAAAGGATACTGAAAAAGTATGGCATGCTATGACTGGCTGTACTATTGTGCATTAGAATCGCGTGCTCTCTATTTACCTCATTTCATGAGGCGAATCAAGGTGTCAGCCATGCACTATCACAGCGCTTGAAGATCGAAGAGCAGTCGAGAGCTCGTGATTGGTGCCTCTCCTCCCGCATCAAGTTGTGCTCATTGGCCTGCGCAACATCGTAACGAGCCATACCCAACGTAATAGTCTATCGACTATCCAATGCGCTCACAGTCTACGCTATCGGCACTCCCTGCTCCGCCACCGAGGTCATATTGATGCGTCCCAAATGCGGCACAGGGCGCGTGAGAACGCGCTACCGGCCTGCCAACGCAGGGCGCTCATTGCGCTCTCGTATGCTCCCTGCTCAATGCCGACCTCATTCTCGCTCTGCCTTGATTCGCGTAAACGGCCGGGCTGCGATGCAAAGCTGGCCGTCGAGTATATAGTCTGGCGCTCAGGGTCGATGCAACCCCAGCCTTCCAGCCTCCACTCCAAGGTTCCAGTACTCGGCCTAGTCGCCTCGAGTTCCCTCTCCGACTTCCCGTCCCCTTCTCCTCACGACCCAGAGCTGCGCTCTACTCCTCACACACTACACTACTCCTACCCTCTCTATTCCACCTCTCGTCAACGCTTCTACGACCTTCGCTAGACGATATCAATAATGAAGTTCTCCACGACCCTCGCCGCCACCTCCACCCTCGTCGCTTCCGCATACGCGGCACCGGCCTCCCGCGCTGTGCGCAGTCTTGTAGCCCGCGCACCGGGTCAGGGATCCTGGATGACCCTCAACAGCACGCTGAACCTCCAGTCGGGTGATTCGCAAGGCGCGGCATACTGTAAGCCGTGTTTCCACCTTCTGAGCATCTCTGGACACGATCTCACAAGGTCTTGCAGTCATCACTAACGACCCATCGGGAAACTACATCGTTGCGGCCGACATCAACGCCGACGGCTCTCTCACACTCGCTACTGCTATGTCTACCGGCGGCCTCGGTCAGCACGGTAACGTTACGGGCGCGGACCCTCTCTACTCTCAGGGCGCGGTCGTCGTGAACAGCGCAACCAACCTGCTCGCGACTGTCAATGTACGCGAGCTCTATCCGCATCTCGCCCTTCACAACCTGCTGACATCGCATCACAGGCTGGCTCGAACACCGTCTCCCTCTTCTCCATTGACCCGTCAAACCCTACCACCCTCACGGCCGTCGGCGCTCCGGTCGCCTCGGGTGGTGAGTTCCCTCAATCTGTGGCCTTCACCGATGCAGGAGACAAGCTTTGCGCTCTGAACGGCGGCGCTCGTGACGGTGTTCAATGTTTCTGGGTCAACGGCACCTCCGGCCTGATCCCGATCACCGGCGGCTACCGTGCGCTTAAATTGAACCAGACGACTCCGGCTACCGGCGTGCCGGGCACTGCGTCGCACATCATCTTCAGCAAGGACCAGAAGAGTGTTTACGCCGCTGCAAAGGGCAACCCTACCACCGGCGCTACCGGCTTCATCGCCGCATTCGACCTCGGCGATGACGGCCTCGGTGAGGAGTACCGCCTCGGCTTGCCCCAGGGCGGCAACATCGCCTTTAGCATGGGCTTCATCCCCGGACGCGACGACGGTTCGCTACTCGTCACCGACGCGGCAGTCGGCTTCAACATCCTCGACTTCAGCCAGGGTGTACCTTCCGCGCTCGACCAGCCTGCCAGTGTCGCCGTAAGCATCCCAGGCCAGGGCGCCGTATGCTGGAACGCGTACTCTTCCAAGACGGGCTCGTTCTACCTCTCCGACTTCCTTACCAACCTCATCACCGAGGTTTCCGTCGATGTCGACACTCTCGCCACCACTCAGGTCTCGCAGTTCGACACGCAGAGCGACGCGGGTTTGATCGATCTCGAGGTTGCCACCGTCGGCGACAAGGACTACCTCTACGTGGTCGAGGGTACCGCGGCCGGCATCCAGGTCTTCAGCCTCGACGCGCCCGGCCAGGCGACGCACCTCCAGAGCGTTGACCTCAAGGGCCCTGCGTACGCCGCTGGCTTGCCTCTCGAGGGCGAGAACATCCAGGGCATGGCCGTGTTCCTCAAGTCGCAGTAAGGGATTCGCCCGTCCTTCGCTTTCTTTGCATCCTTGTTTTCGAGTCTTCGATGTACCCCACGGACACCTTTGTCGCACCGTTGTATCGTTAGTGTTATCCGCTGCCTGCTGCTGTTGTACCCTAGAGTCCCCAAAATCCAGTTTCCTTTACCCATCTTTCGTGCCAGGAGCAGCCGGCGTTCGAACGTGCAAGAGAAGGAATAGCAAATCTCATCCGTACGTCTACATACACAAGAACCAGCGAACGAAAAGAGATAGGTGGCCGAGAGTGTGATAGATACAAGTACAGGCGGCGAAGCTCCGGTGTGACAATCAGCGTACAGTGCTACAGGGGAGCCCGACGAAGCAAGGGTAGGAAGACCTGTGTGCGACGTTGTGTATTGAGTTGTGGTATAAAGATGTGAGGGGAGCATATCGAGAGAGAAAGAGAGCTAGAGCAAAGCAGTTCGTATCGGTCGTCAAGCAAAGAGCAAGTCGAGATCTGTACATGGTGCGAGGCGTTTGGCCTTCAGCGACGGGCATACCCACTGAGCGCCACGCCCTTCTGCGCTCCGCCAGTGTTCCAAGCCTTGGGTACACGCAGATCGACTTGAGCGAGTTGTTTGCGCGCGGCTCTGAATTCGGCGTCCTCGGCGTGGCTCTGCGCCAACAAAAGGGCGCGCGCCTCAGCCTGGCGCTGAAGCTCTGCCTCGGATTCGTCACTGAGATAATCGGTAAAGCCCCCATCGCTCGTGACAGTGCCATCACTCGAGCTTCCACCGCTGACGCTCCCACCGTCGGAGCCGCTCTCTCCACCCGGGCTCAGAGGCGAGTTGAGCGACATCTGGGCCATACCAAAGTCGGTGTCCAGAGCAGAAGCGCGGGGTGCGGAGCGCGAAGGTCCGATAGTGGCATTCCGGGGAACTATGTCCCTCTCGCGTTCGCGAGTTGGGGGCTGTTCGCGGCGGGTGTCTGTGGCAGAAGAGCGACGGCGGAGAGTGGCGGGTGGCGTGCGTTCGTCCACTGCGCCACTCGGCTGCTTGGGCGCGCGAGATACCGATGGCCGGCGAAGTGGCGAGGGCGTGTTGGGGCTGAGGTCCTTTGTGGCCGAGCGTTCTGGGCTGTCCTTGTCCTTGCGCTCCTTTGCGATTGCGCGGGATGCACGGGGCGGGATGGCGAGTGGCGGGGTGCGAGGTTTGGACTGTGTGGCGCTCGAGGGCGATCGTGAGGACTGGGTGGGTGATCCCAGATTAGGGGATGACGACTTGGAGGGTGGCGTGCCCGGCTTGGGGACGTTGATCGAGTCCAGCAGCGCCTTGACGTCCGCGGGCACCTGCACGCCGTGCACCGCGGAGACCGCGGGCCAGTCTGCCGGCGGGACGCGCTCGCCCGACGCCGGGGGGCGGCAGCAGCCTGGCCAGCCGTTGTTGCGCGTGGCAGGCGATGCGTTGGGGTTCTGGCGGGCCCACTTGCAGTAGCCGCAGCCGTTGAAGGTCGTGACCTCGGCGTTCTTGATGTACGCCACCTCCCGCGCGTGGTTCGCAGTGTTGCGGCAGATGTCCCGCTTGTGCGGGCATCTGCGGCCAGTCAGACATGTCAGATGGAGATCTGGAGAAAACATACCTGGCGTTGCCCGACTTGAAGAAGGTGCACATCGGGCAGACCGAAGTCTGGTGCTCGATGCTGCCTGCGAGCCAGCACATGGTGGTGGCAGGTGCCAAGATAGTCGAGATCGGCTGAGGGGCCCGCCTTTTCTACCATTACACCATCCCCCGCCTCGGACGGGCCAGGCCACAATGCGCTTTCGACGCGGTACACAGGGATGATGGATCGCTCTCAGGATCCCATGAGCCTTTTCGCCACACCTCCTGCCTCGAGGCGCATCCCGTCCTCGAGGCGAGGCATCCCCCGGCGCCCATCAACGCCCTGCCATTTACAGCCCACTTTATTCCTCCGGCCCGCGTTCCAGATCGTGGCTGCGTACCCCACCACGTGCCGCCCAGCGTAAGTGCTTGCTGATAATCTGCCCTCCTCTCCACACATCCACCATGGGCAAATCTCAGTCAAAGCTCTCCCCAGAACAGCTCTCCGACCTCCAGAAGAACACCTACTGTGCGTCCATCTCGTTCGGCTGTTCGCATACCCCGTTCATCCGTTGCCTCAGTCGATAAACGCGAGCTGCAACAATGGTCCGCCGCCACATATTCCCTTCCTAGCGCGCATCTCACCGTCCTCGCTTTCGCGTGTCCAGGTACAAGGGCTTTGTGAAAGACTGCCCCGCCGGTCAACTCGACAAGACCGAGTTCTCGCGAATATACAAGCAGTTCTTCCCGTTCGGTGACCCGGGAGAGTTCTCCGAATACGTCTTTGACGTCTTTGATGTCAATAAGAACGGCACCATCGACTTCAAGGAGTTTATCTGCGCGTTGTCTATCACCTCTCGCGGTTCTCTAGACGAGAAGCTCCGATGTGCGTACTATTGCAGCTTCTCCAAGTCCGTCGCTCATGCCAAGTAGGGGCCTTCCAACTATATGATATTGATAAGGACGGGACGATCACGTACCAGGAGATGCTTCAGATTGTGCAGAGTATCTACAAGATGACCGGTGAGATGGTCAAGCTACCGCCAGACGAGGACACGCCCGAAAAGGTACGCCACTCCTCCGTACTCCAACTTCACGCAACTCTCGTACTTGCCTATCACGGCACAGCTTCCCTACATACCCTATCGCCGTGATATCTGATGCATGCTCTGTTAGCGCGTGGACAAGATCTTCAGGAATATGGATAAGGACAACAACTCAAGTCTGACGTACGAAGAGTTTGTGGAAGGTAGCAAGCAGGACCCGACGATCGTACAGGTACGCCCTCTTGTCCCATAACCTGACTAAGATGGCTAATGGCGTCTGGCAGGCATTATCTCTCTATGATAACTTGGTATAAACACACACCCTCTGCGCCCATGCTTTAGATCTCCCGTTTCGTTTCGGACGCCGTACTAATAAACCCCGCCTTCTTTGGAGAACAATCACTCAAACTGTACTCGTACTTTTCTTTACTTCAGGGCTTACTGCCTTCATACCAGAGCAACAATGTATCTTGGAACATCAGAATATTGCGCCCCGCCGTGCGCTGGTAGTCGAGAGTGTTCAGGCCTCCACCTGCGTGACTACAGTGCATGTGAGAGGTGCTTGACGAGTGTGGGAGTCAGATATTGCATAGAATACATATGCGATGCGTCCAATGTTGTGTAGATGGTGTATACGAGACGAAAACGTGCAGATCCAGAGTCAAGATATAATCCACAGCACGACGAAAGCGAGCGAGCGATCCGACCAACCTAGCCCCATCCATCCCAGCTCCCGAACCTGCGATACTCAAGCAACACGCACTCTCTGCTCTGCTTCTTCCTCTTCTCGCCTTCGTCTCCACCCGCTCCTGCTCGCCCTTTGCCCTTGCCACCACCGGACCAACTGGCACCACTCCTAACGCTCCCACCGCTACGCACGCTAGAAGCATCGTCTGCATCGCCCGCTGCGGCTCGAGGCAATGCAAGTCGATACCATCCACCGGCGTATGTCAGGGCCACGAGCTGCCACTCCAACTCCTGGCCCGATCCTGACGGTCCAGCGACCGCCTTGCCCTTGCCCTTCCCAGGGACAGACGCGGATGACGGCGGATCGGCAGGCGGAGCCATAATCCAACCTACGACGCACTTCTCTTCGTCCGCGAGGCCGGGATCCCGTTTACCGCCCGTAGCTTGTGCAAGCGCGAGATGCGCAGTTCGGGCTGGCACCGTCCATTGAGCGTAGGACCATTCGGACGTGAAGTAGGTTGGGAGAGGAATATAGGATGTCAAAGAGTTAAACTTGGACTGTCGATTTCTGTACAACATGGATTGCTTTGTCAGCGACGCGGATGTGCGGGAGATGAAATTGGGGCGCTTACGCTGGCCCTGCACGCGCGCCGTCTCCGCCAGCGAGTGCAAAGACGTGTACGGTGCCCTTATCGCTCCACACAGCCAGCTCAGCCTCGTCAGGCCTGAACGCCACACCGTAGATCTCGGCCTGATCGGTCCCTCTCCTCAACTCTGAAACCCTCTTGCCCGTAGCTACATCCCATACACGCACCAAAGTTCCTCGTGCACTGGTTGTGGCGACCAGTCTGCCCGACGGTGTGACGGCGAGCGTGCTCAGAGCACTGTTGTGGGCTACTAGGACAGAGTGGCTTGGCGGTCGTGTGCGTGACGGAGGCGGTGGCTTGGGCTGTGGCTTGGATGGTGCGCCAGCGGCTGGAGGCGGCGGCGCTGGAGGGCGACAGGGTGGGAGGTGTATTAGTTGAACGTGACCGATCTGCCTGCCGGGAACGGCGAGCAGCGTGGCATGGGCGTCCGTCGCGATCGCCAGGAGGCCTATAACATAATGATCAGACCTTCAGGCCGAGAGGCTACCCGAGTTGAGGCCCACCCTTTGGATTGTCGCACGTGTCCCACTCGGCGTATCGCTTGATGTCCCGCCCGATCTCGAACACGACGACACGCCGTCTGAGCGCGACGGCGAGCCATTCCCTCCTGCACGCCAGCCCTCTCACGCGTTCTCTAAACTCGAGCTCGGCTACCTCCTTCCCCAGCCTATCGTCCCAGAACACAACTTTATTAGGCGCATATCTCGGCGCAGCCCCTCCTCCGACAAGAAAGACCAAAGAGGAAGCGTGTAGAGGGCAGACAATGGATAAAGTGCCGCCAGACACGGGCCGTTTGCGGACGAGCTCTGGCGGGTAAGCGCGGTGTACGGTCCAGCCCTGTGGACAAGAAAGCGAGAATATCTCCGAGGGGATGTCGAGGCGGAGGTCGTGGAGGACGAGGGGCGGGGTCGCGCTGATGGACTGGCGGCCGAGGTTCATCGCCGTACGAGCATACCCGCGCCGTCCAGCTCGCGGTTCGAGACAGACTAGTGAGATGATCGCCGTTCGATGGATAGAGCCCCTGTCACGCGTCAGTCGCGTGTCCCCATCTCTCTCCTCCACCACCATGTCCGATTCAGACGACGAGGACTCCCAGACTTCGGCCGTAGTGCCTCTGGGACCTTTTGCGCATAGCTGTGGCTACTGTAGCCCTGCAGGTGAAAGGAGCGCGGCCAAGAGCTCCGTTAACGCCGCGACGCTCGAAGCTCTCCGGCTGACGTGCGACGTTTACCAGAAGATGATCGACCGCGGCTGGAGGAGATCGGGCACGTACTGCTACAAGCCAGACTTGCGCGCGTCGTGCTGTCCTCAGTATACGATCAAGTCTGCACGAGATTCTGGTAGAGTGCGAAGGCCGCGCGCTTACGATGGCTAGACTAGACGCGAAGACGTTTCAGCCGAGCAAGAGCCAGCGGAAGGTCATCAACAAGTGCGATCCCCTGCACTACATGCTTTTCCTGCTCTTATGACTGAGTTATATCTCAAGATGGAACAAGTTCATTCTCGAGGGTGATCTTGGGGGTGATATACCCGTGGACGGATCAAGCGCCACACGGTATATTCTCATCCGGTTGGCACATCCGCCTCGTCTGACGCGTGGCATGTAGAAAACCCGCAAAGCGCCAGCAGCCCTTTGATCTAGTTCGCGACCTGCATGCTTCAGAAAAGCCCTTCCTAGACGCTGATGCTCGACCAGCTCACGAGTTCACGGTAAGCCCAGATCGTCCTCTAACGCATGCTCATCTGAGTGACATTGTGCAGGTGACTCTTGAGCTCGCTAGATACACCGACGAGAAGTTTGCGCTTTACCAGAGCTATGAAGCCAACATTCACCACAAGCCCGAAAAGCAAAAGACGTCATTCACAGAGTTCCTTTGCGATTCTCCGCTCCTTGTACGTGCACCCGTCACTCAATATCCGAGACGCACCTTACGATAGTCCCAGACTAGCCCGATGACATATCCGGCGACTGCACCCGCACATCTACCCACTGAATACGGCTCATATCACCAGCTCTACCGCCTTGATGGCAGACTCATCGCTATGGGCGTCATCGACATCCTGCCCTCGTGCGTGTCGAGCGTGTACTTCATGTGGGAGAAAGAGTTTGAGAAGTACTCTCTTGGGAAAGTACGTTGCGACGATGAAATGACGTACTGTTGCGAAACTGATATGCTTTTGTAGCTGAGTGCCATGCGCGAGGTGGCGCTCGCGCGGGAGATCGCCGAAGCGGGCGCAGAAGGAATGGAATATCTATACATGGGTGCGCCTTTCCCAAGTTCCCACTTGGCATATACTCAAACATGGCATCTTACTCAGGCTTTTACATTCACTCGTGCCCCAAGATGCGTTACAAAGGCGAATACAGCCCCTCCTACCTCGCCGATCCGGAAGACTTTTCATGGCACCGACTCGAACCCTGCCTAAAGCAACTGGAGACGCATCGATACGCATGCTTTTCGAAACCTGAGCATTCGTTGAGGATTGGCGAACCTCCGCCCGAGGCGTCCAGTCTGGTGCGTATTCAGACTTCTTTTCTGAGGAAAGAGTATATGTGCTGATAACGTCGCGGTGGATGTAGAGAGCGGGTTCATTCAAGCAGCGCGCGGCGGCTGTTATCGAGGCCCTTGGGTTGGAGGTTGCCAGACAGGTCGACTTTTATAGTGCTTATTAAAACACATTTCGGACCAATCTTTTCAAAAAGCTCTCGTTCATCAGTGTGGAATGCGATATTGCTTCAGGAGGACAGGTGTGACGCCAGACCTTGTCGGCACGTAAGGCAATCGATGTCGGGTGCAAGGGGTGATCAATAGCAGGCTTGTTATAGCGGATTATAGTGCATTTTCATGGATGTAGGGTCATAGAGCAGGTCACACAGTATGCATTGCGGCTCTACATGGATGCTGCCCATCCGTACAGTCTAGAGCCAGTGGATGGACTGAAAGAAGAGAGCGTCGGGGCAGAGCGCGCCATCACCGACGCGACATCATCATGGTTCGCACGCTAAGGGCGGGAATAGTTCTCGGACGCGTCGGCAGACGGGATTGACGAGGACCACGTACCAGTGGCGAACCAAACTATGCCCCCAGAATATTCTGACGACCCATTGTCTGTCCAAAAGCGGCTTCATTATCATTTATACAGACCTTCTGACCGAATCTTGTGTCTACAGAAACGACAAGCGGAGCCTTGACGCGCACTCCGGACCGGACGTGGAAGCAGACTTGGCCGACGACGACTCGGACGTGTTTATCTATCCAGGCGCAGAGCCTGCTGCCACGAACGACGAGGACGAGGAGAGCGACGAAGAGTTCCATTATCCCGGCGCAGATGAGCCCGCCGTCCCCGCCCCCGTGCCGAGTGCACCAGAGCCCGAGACCACCGCGCAGGCCATCCCAGCTGCCCCGCGCGAGCCTTCGCCAGTCGTGTCTCCCCTCAACGCACCCTATGCTACAGACGACACTGCATCCGCCGCCACGGCTACTCCCGAAGAGCCACCCGTGCGGTCGCGTGCGCCAGAACCTACCCGAGCCCAGCTCGAGTCCTTGTACGCTGGTGCCTCGGCGGGCGACCTGGAGGGCTTCCAAAAGCTCGTGAACGACGTCGCAAAGGCTAGCGAGTGCGAGCCTTTTGCGCTCGTCAACGACGCGACCAGCCGAACGGGACTTACGCCGCTACATGCCGCTGCCAGTAGAGGTCATCTGGATATCGTCAAATGGCGTACGTCAAGTCACGACTTTTGTTACGCTGTATGGCACTAATCGGCCCTATAGTTATCGAGGGATGTGGAGCAATACCTGACTTGGAGGATAAAGAGGGAGAGGTACGTCCTCAACACAGTGATAGCCTCCCCTGCCTTACAAGAACTTCTGCGATAGACTGCAGTGCACAAAGCGTCTCTTCAAGGTCATATTGAGATCATCAAGTACCTCCTCCCTACAAAATCCGAAGTGCACGCAAAGGATGCCGACGGTTGGACGGCATTACACAACGCTTGCTCCAAGGTATGCTACCACATCTCTGCCCGAATCATGGACTGACACGCTTCTTTAGGGTTATCTTGATATCGTACGATGGCTATGCGAGAACGGCGGGGCTGCGAAGCCTGTCGATGGTGTCCCGGGTGTTGATGTCCGGAGTAATGGCGGATGGACACCTTTGAGTACGTCTTCTAGCGATGTGTGTGGTGTTGACAGGACGCTGACGAAACACAGTGAATGCTGCATCAAAGGGCCACTTGCCGGTTGTTCTGTATCTGCTCACAAAGCAGTCGGCGGACCCGCTGGTTCGCAATAACTGGGGCGAGACGGCCTACGACGCAGCTGCGGCTGTTTTCGAAGTGTGGATCTGCGAGGTACGTGTGCCCAGAGTCGTACAGTGAATGGCGATGCAGACTCTTTCATAGGTGCTTGCGCGCTTCGAGGCTGAGAAATGGCGCGGGTCGACGGCGTCTTACGATCCTCTCTCGGTTCATACGACTGTACCGCTCATTCTATACGAGAACCAACGCCTTGACATGCGGATCAAGACGCTTGCCGTCTCTGGTGGTCGTCCGCGATTCACCGCCTCCGGACTCGGGCGACACGGGCGCCGTCCACCATTTGAGCTGAAGCTCTTGGTACCCGACGAACGCACAGGTGACAAGACTGTCGGCGCGTGGAGAAGCGATGTCCAGCTACCACTCCGTGAAGACCCACTCAAGTTGCCTGTGCCCGGCTCGAGAAACACTGTACCCGAGGGTGCAGAGCGTAGTCATTTCTGGCTGTGAGTTTCCTTCCTCGTGTAATCACCTGGCCCAACTGACGCTGAAGACAGATCCGACTGGACTTTGGATGTCACGCATCCCGGCGTGGACGCAGAGAGTGGTTGGCAATTCGCAACAAGCTTCGATGACCCAGACGATCAATGGACGCCCGAACCTCCAGCCCAGCTCGAACGGCTCTTGCACGGTACCTCCGTAATGCCAGGCTTGAGCCCCTCTTCTAGCTCGCGTCGGTCGAGCGCAGGTACCTCCAGCTCGCAGAACTGGGTTCGCCGACGTCGCTGGGTACGCGTTATGCGTCGTCGACTCGATATCCCGCCTTTGCCATATCTCGGTCCGGACGGTGGATTGTACCACTGGTTGCCTGACGGCGCGATGGTACCCTTTGAGGATACCATTAACGAATACCAGTTCGAGCATGAAGGCGATGATGAGGGCCAGGAGCTCGGTGCTATGCCCCCCAACCCGCTCGCAGCTGCGCAGGACTATGTTGCGCGCGCGAGGTATCTGGCAGGCGAGCAGGATGAGACAGAGGCAGGGCCGGCGTCGGCCGTTGAAGCGCGCAGGGCGATCGCGAAGCTCGAAAGAGCCACAACAGAGCTGAGGCAGGGTATCATAGGTCAGTTCCACCGCAGAACGTCAGATGAATGCGAGCTGACAGCGAATGAAGGTGACTATGATCCTGAACGTAAGACGCATGCGGAGGTTCTGCTCAACGCGTATGGGCGCGAACTCGAACGACGCAGATCGGCAGCGCAGCAGCAAGGCTTGCTCCTGAATAGCGATGGTACGTCAACTCAACCCTTCACCCATGACAGGCGCTGATGTACCCCAGCCCTGAGCGAGTTTGAAGATGACGACGACGACGATTCCTCCTTCCACTACCCCGGTGCATCACCCGTAGAGACGACCTTCCGCGACGCACGCTCCGTCGCCGGTCGATCATACGCCGGCACAGACTACTTCGGGCGCGCAGCGTCGTCGCGCGCTCCCACAGATCTGACGCCACACCTCGCACAAGCGCCCGAATTCCGCGTGCCTACGCACGAGGCACCGCAAAAGGTCGTGACGCCAATGTTCTCGCCTCCTACGCCGCATGATATGAATGCGAGATGGGAGAGGGATCACCAGGTCTCGACATGTAGAGACTGTCAGAGGCGGTTTACATTCATCCTGCGAAGAGTGAGCGTATAATATTATCGTGGCGGCGCTCGTGTACTGATATTTGATGCAGCACCATTGTCGCAGATGCGGTCGTATATTCTGTGACCGTTGCTCTTCTTACCGGTCATTACTCGATCCATCGGACATTGTGCACGACCCCGCAACTGGCGAAAGCTCTACTGCGTCGACGTCGATGCAGCGCGTGTGTCAGTCATGCTACGAGGCCGTGAACATGACAGTTCCGAGCCCACTGCAGGGTAGCCGCGTCGCATCGATGGAACGGATCTTTATCGAGTCGGGCAGGCTCTCTGTTCCGAGAGTGGCGAGGCAGTCGAGCTCGCAGCTGAGCGACTTGAATGAGTGAGTGTCTCACTGTTTATTCAGCTTTATGGGATACTGATCTCTTTCGAAGATGCCCCGTGTGTAGCCGAAACTTGAGCGAGCTCGGTACGGCGTCCGAACAGGAGGCTCATGTACGTTCGTGTCTCGAGGGCGACACGAGCAAGAGCCCGCAAGTCGCGCGGTACCTTGTCTACAAGCTTCCAGCCGAGAGCGCCCTCATTGGCATCGAGTGTACGTTCCCCGCTGAGTCCTTGCTTCTATGACTCACGTCAGCACTTTAGGCGTTATCTGTCTCGAAGAGTTTGTTGTTGGTTCTACGGTTGCCCGCCTCAGCTGTCTATGCAGCTTCCACAATAGTACGTTTTACGGCAGTTTGCGATATGACTGGGTAGCTGACGCGCACCCAGATTGCCTGTCCTCTTGGTTACAACGCGGCAAAAGCTGTCCTGTCCACGCTAGGGATCCATAGATGTTGTTCAATGCCCACTCAGACTATACCTGCTTTATCTGTCTTGCTTGAAATAATGAACGGATGACCAGACGATATCGTCACTCAGAATGCGGATGCGGGAATGTCAATTAGACAATAGAAAGCCGAAGTGCGAACTCGATAAGGATACAAATACAGAGCTTATATTACTTCAGCTATCAATCGATGCGCTATGCCCCTGTGCCATCGCGGAACTCGTATGCGCGCCCAAAATCGACCGCGATGATGTTCGGGTCGATTTCGAATTCGTCAGGGTTATCGGGCTCAATGAGATTCTGCCCCTTGCGCCCGTCATCCTGGTCGTCCTCGAACCAGGTTGCGGGATCGTCCGCGTCTTCATCTTCGTCGTCTTCTTCAGAGTCGGAGCATTTGTAGTTCCTGCACAGTGTTTGAGTTTTGATAGGAAGGGGAGTGATGAGAAAGCGTACATGAATGCCCACAAGCGTGCTTCGCGCTCCTGGCGCGTGAGCACTTCGTCCGGCGTTGGTTTGCCCACGCGCAGTCGCTTCTCTTCCGCGCGTTGTTTGCGTTCTCGTTCGAGGGCTTCGGCCTCCTGTTCGAGTTGCATAGCCTTCTGTAGCGATAGAGCATGCGGATCGTGTGAAACCTACAAATACAGGATCAGTGAACACGTTTGAAGAAGTAGAGAGGGGCGAATGACGCACGGCGCTGAAAGCGGCCTGGCGTTTAGCGTCAATGGCGCGGTACTGGGGCGCATCAGAGGGGCCATCGACGCTCATGGCCTCCCCCTCGTTCAGCGTCGTCCTCTGCAGCGTCGTCTGGATCTCCCGCACGCCCTCGAGGTCGATCAACCTTGACTCGATCTTGGCCTGCTCCGCCTGCAGCCGGGGGACATACGTCGACGTCGACGGCGCACTGCGGAACAATAATCGCGATTAGATTAATTAATATAATAAGGGGACGGAGGGTACGCACGGCTGGGCGAGTATGCGCGCGTTGCGTTCATACGTATCCCTAAGTTCCCGCAAAGTCAGCTCTTCGACCTTGCGCTGTTTGGGCCGAGTATTGACCCGGAATCCAGGCAGCGTCGGCTGCGACCGCCGGCGCGCGGCCGCGGTCGAAGCCATAGGCGACCGCACGTTCGGCGGCGAGCTCGAGACAGGTGACGTAGATGCTGAGGCGTGTGTCCGTGGCATGTGTTGCTCTCGTCGTTGGCGATGTGGAAGGGGTTGGGGTCGATGGGTTTCAACTTCGTGGTCGGGCGGCCGTTTTATAGGCTGGGCGCGCGCACGGCAATAGCCGGTTTAAGCACGCCCTGTTCGTATACCGCACGTATTTACGGCATCAATTGGGCGCATCCGCTGAGGGAACGTGGTCCCTTGAATTCGAGCGTATAGCAATAGACTTCCATAGATCCCACTCCATGCCCGCTATGATGGGACGGTTCGGTTGGACAAAGCAAGGACACCTCGAGAAGTCATTATATCGAAAACCCCGCGCAGGCCATCGTCCTCGCGACATGAGCGCATGAGTAGTGGTCCGCAGTCTCTCACAGTCCACTTCTCCGCCGTTTCAAGATACAAGCAAGTACAGTCATCCGTGGTACACGTGTCCGTATTCGTACAAAGCAGCTACTCCTCCCCAACCCCATGGTTCCAAAAGTCTACATATACATATCATCCTGGTAAACCCGCATTAGTATTTGAGTGCACGGCTGTCTGAACAAAAGGCACTTACATGGTTGTTACCCGGCGGCAAGAATTCATCGTTATCCGGTTCCCCCGCTTGCGCTCCCCTCGGTAGCCCACCACGCGGGAACGGGCTCGTAGAACCGAACGGGCCGACAGGATCGAATCTGGCACCAGGCGGAGCGCCCATGGGCGGTAAGAATCCGTCACCTCCCCAGGGGCCTCGCCCAGGCATAGGGACACCTCCTACACCACCGGGACCGCGGTTGCCAAAGATTGGGTGGTTGGGTCCGACGAACATCCCGTCGCCACCTGCACCGGGGAACATCGGTGGAGGCGCGAAAGGGTTAACGTATCCGCCCATAGGATCACGGTCGCGGCGGCCGATCTCGAGCGGATTACCAGGCAGAGGCTGGGGGATCGAAGGTGGCTGCCCGGGGTTAAAGGGCGGCGATACGGGTCGAGGTTGAGCTGCAGGGGGGCGCTGTTGTTGCTGTTGGCGATTGCTACTGGAAGGCTGAGCTGGTTCCTCCGCGTAGCCCAGTTTGTTGAGGCCGGGAATAAGCGCTTGCACGATCTTAAGCTTGAATTGGGAGATAAGGTCTGTGACGCGATTCGAGGAGATGAAGCCGTGCACGAGTGGCGCGGTCGTTTCCTGCGAGTAGGGAAAGAATGAGGGCGACGTAAAGTCGTCCGTGGAGATGTCCAGGGTCGCGACTTTCTCGCTCTGAGCGCACAAGTATGAGTATTCTCACGTTGATGTGTATACTAGGATAACAAACCTCGACAGCGATGGCATTGATGATGGTACGCTTGCCGAGCTTGGCCAACTTCAAGACAAACTCAAGGCTACTCTGCTCATGACGGTAACGGAAGGTATAGTTGGGTGCATGACTGTTCCATTGAGACGGTAGTACATTGTTGTCGTAAGAAGTAGCAGAGGAAGAATCATCTACAGCAATGAGACGGAAACCAAGAGCAATCATAGCGGTGTGTAAGAGTACGGCGATAGCATCGTACTGAGAGCCAAGCTGTTTGTTTTCGGGCAGTAGACTAGGCAGAGATTGTAGCAACGCAGAAGGATCGAGGATATCTGGGGACATGATGATGGTTTGAGCCAAGTAGAGGTGACGCGTCTTTGTGGCGAGTGTTACTTTTGGCGTGGGGATTGTAGGGCGGTGTTTACTCGTGTTGTACACACGCGTCTTGACTTGTTACCACGAGGAAGGATGGCTCGTCGTGAGCGTTCGTACAGCCCGGATTCGGCCAACAAAAGGGTAAGGCCGTCCCATCGCTCTAGGAGTCCCTCGCCGACGCGGCGCTCCACCCAAAGGACCAGTTCCCGCTACGATGACCGCTACGACGACCGCGAC
>UWZB01000190.1:0-73849 GCA_900536885.1 Peniophora sp. CBMAI 1063 | reverse complement strand
GGACAGAGACCGCCGGGACAGAGACAGAGACCGGGACAGATACGACGGCCGCGACAGGCACCGCGACGACAAGCCCAGGTACCGCGACGAGCGCGATAGGCGGGACGACCGCCGCCGGCCCTCGTCGCGTGACCGCCGTCCCTCGCCCCCAGCTCGCGATACGCCGAAGGAGACCGCCAAGGCAGAGTCCAAGCCCGCGACGCCGAGCGTGGAGGACGAGAAGATGAAGGCGAAGAAGGCGAAGCTGGAGGCGTGGAAGAAGGAGAGAGAGGCAAAGAAGGCCCTCGACGCCGCAAAGGCCACAGCCAGCGCCATGGCCCTCGCCGGCAAGGCCCCTCCACCAGGTGCGTATATTTATTTCACTTTTCACATTGGACGTGATTTACATTGCTTGATCTCATTTCACAGGTGCTAGCGCCAACGGTGTACTCAATCGCCCTGCGTTCGGTAGCGTCGGCATCAAAGGGCGCGCGGCCAAGCAGGACGTGCTCAAGGGTGGCATGTCCATGGACGACTCGGTCGAGACAAAACGCAAGCTCGAGGTGCTCGGCGACATGCCGGCCGTCGACATGTCCATGAACGAGTCTGAGGCGACGATCGGCGACCTTGAGAAGGACGAAGACGAAGACGGCAAACCTGCCACCAACGGCGCCACTGCTGCCACGATGGAGGTCGACGAGGAGGAGGACGACATTGACCCTCTCGACGCGTTCATGTCCAGTGTCAAGCAAGAAGTCAAGAAGGTCAACGAGGAGGACCTCAAGAAGATGGTAGGCCCCGGTCGTTTGCGTGAGCGCCTGGATGACAGGATGAACGATGGCGGCCCAGATGATGCAGTGGATGCCGACGGAGGAGGAGCGGGCGCGGATGAGCTTGACAACACCGAGCTCAATCCTGAAGACATTCTTGCTCTCGCCGCAAAGAAGGCCAAGAAGAAGGACTTTGCGGCCGTCGACCATTCGCGCATCAATTATGAGCCGTTCAGGAAGGAGTTCTATGTGCCGCCACCTGAGATTGCAGCCATGTCGGACGATGAGGCCGAGCTTCTGCGCCTGGAACTCGACAGCATCAAGATTCGCGGCGTGGACTGCCCCCGTCCAGTCACGAAATGGAGTTACTTTGGGTTACATGCCAATGTGTACGTCCAGTCACTCGCGCAAAGCATGAACTATATGCTGATTCATCTTTCAGACTCGACGTAATCAAACGCCTAGGATACACGGCTCCGACTTCCATCCAGGCGCAAGCGATTCCGGCCATCATGTCAGGTCGCGACGTTATCGGTGTGGCGAAGACCGGTTCAGGAAAGACCGTTGCTTTCTTACTACCTGTCTTCCGCCATATCAAGGACCAGCGCCCTCTTGAACAGATGGAGGGCCCCATCGCCATCATCATGACACCGACGCGTGAACTCGCCGTCCAGATTCATCGTGACTGTAAGCCATTCTTGAAGGTTCTCGGTCTCAGGGTGCGTGCTTATTCCCTTATTCACACTCAAAGAACGTGCACTCATCCGACCGCAGGCTGTTTGCGCCTACGGCGGCTCGCCCATCAAGGACCAGATTGCCGACATGAAGAAGGGCGCGGAGATCATCGTCTGTACACCCGGTCGTATGATCGACCTCCTCACCGCCAACTCGGGTCGTGTCACGAATCTCAAGCGCGTAACCTACCTCGTCCTGGACGAAGCCGACCGCATGTTCGACATGGGCTTTGAGCCACAAGTGATGAAGATCGTCAACAACATTCGCCCCGACCGCCAAACCCTCCTGTTTTCAGCTACGTTCCCTAAACAGATGGATTCTCTAGCGCGCAAGATCCTCAAGAAGCCGTTGGAGATCACCGTCGGTGGAAGGAGTGTCGTGGCTGCGGAGATTGAGCAGATCGTAGAGGTTCGGCCGGAGGACACCAAGTTCACGCGTCTGCTGGAGATCCTGGGTCAGATGTACAATGAGGACCCCGAAGCGCGGACGCTCATCTTTGTCGACCGTCAAGAAGCGGCCGACAATCTTCTGCGCGAGCTGATGCGCCGCGGCTACCTGTGCATGTCACTTCACGGCGGTAAAGACCAAGTCGACCGTGACTCGACAATCGCGGACTTCAAAGCCGGCGTTGTGCCCATTGTCATTGCTACATCTGTCGCTGCGCGCGGGTTGGACGTCAAGCAACTCAAGTTGGTGATCAACTACGATGCGCCAAATCATATGGAGGACTATGTGCATCGCGCAGGCAGGACGGGCAGGGCAGGGAACAAGGGCACTTGTGTCACCTTCATCACGCCAGAGCAAGATCGATACTCGGTCGACATCTTCCGTGCACTGAAGGCTAGCAACGCCAATACGCCCAAGGAGCTCGAAGATCTCGCCAATGGTTCGTCGCGCCTGACCCCTCTATGATTAAGATAGGCTAATTGTCATGTACAGGCTTTTTGGAGAAAGTCAAGGCCGGTAAGGCGCATGCCGCTGGCTCAGGGTTTGGTGGCAAGGGTCTCGACCGGCTTGATAAAGAGCGCGATGCGCGCGAGAAGGCTGAGCGCAAGGCGTACGGCGAGCCGGAGGAGGGTGAGGAAAAGAAGGCTGCCGCGACGACTACGACAGAGGGTGCAGAGGCGAAGAAGGGCGAGGAGAAGGATGACATGACCATTGGCAACTTCAAGGTCGAGATCATGCGTGGTCCTGCGCCGGACACGAACAAACCGGGCATGATGGGTGTCGCGGGGGCCGCCGCCGCCGCTCGCAGGCTTGTGGCGCAGAAGGAAGAGGACCGCCTACAGAACTCTCTTCGCGCTGCAGAGGAGGCTGCCGCGCGTGCAGGCAAGGATACGCCGGCAGGTAAACAGGCCATGAGCGTCGTCGCGAAGCTCAACGCGCAGATACGCGCGCACAAGCTCGCGCAACAGGCTCAGCTCCAGGCCGAGGACGTGGGCCGCAAGGTCAACCCTGACTCTACGGACTTCCATGCTATCATTCCCATCAATGATTACCCGCAGAAAGCGAGGTGGAGGGTCACGAACAAGGAGACTATGGTGCAACTCATCGATATGACGGGTGCGAGCGTTACGAACAAGGGTGCGTCGGTTCTTGAAATTCATGGTTAATTGAGTGCAGGTACTGACCGCTTATCAAGGTATCTACTACGAGACAGGCAAGGAGCCGCCCGCGGATGGGCCACCCAAGCTACATCTGCTCATCGAGTCAAACGAGGAGTGGAGGGTCGAGCATGCCGTGCGCGAGATCAAGCGTTTGCTTGTCGAGGCGTCGGCTGCTGCGTTGCAGGCAGAGATGAGGAACCCGACCTCGACGTACGGCCGTTACAGTGTTGTATAGGCGCAGTATATTGCCGCCATTCCTGCGTCTTAGTTCAGATAGTGTACAGTGATTTAATGCTCAGTTGCATGTTGTCCCGTGAGGCGTGAACGTACAGATCTGGATTGGGGTTTAAGTACGTGCTGTGGGCGCTTATATATCACGAGCCACAACTCACCGGTTCGGGAACCGGCTTCGGACAAGCCGACGGTTGTCGAAGACACTCATGATGCGCTTGATGTCTTCCTTTCCCTGCTTCCCCGCGTACTCAACGGCCCAAAATTCACATTACCTGTCGGCCGATGCCATCCTAGTACCCAGAAGCGAACGTGACCAAAGATACTGGGAAAGTCGAGCGCTTGCACCATCTCCGGGCATCCGACCTCGCCAAGCTGCGGGTGAACCGGTGCCCTTGATGCGTGCCATACGGCATGGCGACTAGGGCCGAAAGAGCGAATCAAGCAGTCTGATCGTCAACTGGCGCCGTCGTCCGAAGCGAACATGACACTATGCTCGAGCTCAAATCATAGATAAACGGACATAAGCAACAGGTTATAATACCCGGTCATGAGTACATGAGCACTTGAGTGGGTCCCTTGTCCGTTCGTTCGTTCCCTCGCGCCCTTCCCCTCTCTCAGCTTCGACCTCGTCGACGTCGCTGGCAGCCGCGATGACCACCAAGCCCGAGCGTCTGGGTCGTCTGCACAATGCGTCGGTCTCGACTGTTGCACTGAACCCGGACTCGCTTCCGGCCGAGACGAACCTGCCACCGGTCCCTCCCTTGCCGAATAAAAAGTCGGTCAGCGACCTGTCAAGGAAGGCTACTCTGACGGACAACACTCTGCATGGAGGAGAGGGCGAGTCGGCTATTCCGGAGGACAAGAAGGAGGAGGCATATGAGAATGTCGAGGACGACTGGCAGCATGACAAGCGCAACCCGCGCAACTGGAGCGGGAAGAAGAAATGGCTATGCGTTGGGATCGTACGTCGAATGCCACACGTGTGCGGGATAATACATCCTCAAAATCTTCAATAGGCATCGTTCTATACCTTTGTAACACCCCTGAGCAGTTCTATCATGGCCCCGGCGTTACCCTATATCGCACTCGACCTCGGTATCACAAGCGAGACTGTTGTTGCCCTCACACTGTCCATATTCTTACTGTCTTTCGCCTTGGCACCCTTGTTCTACGCTCCTCTGTCGTCAGTCTAGTCACTCGGATGATATGAGGGTATTCTCCGAACGCTCACGGTATCCACAGGGAGATCTACGGGCGCAAGTGGGTCCTAGACATTAGCAACATCTTCTTCATTGCATTCAACTTCGGCAAGTATAATCTATGTGTGTCAGACGTCAACTCTGACAGGATTTACAGGCTGCGCATTCGCTCCCTCGACGGGCGCGTTGGTCGGTCTCCGTTTCCTCTGTGGTTGGGTCGGCGCGGCGCCCCTCGCAGTAGGCGGTGGGATCATTGGTGGTATGTTACTCCGACTTCATCTCGCATATGATTCTGATGCTTCCCGTAGATCTGTTCTCGGAGAAGGATCGTGCTCCTGGCATGGCGTTGTATTCACTTGGACCGCTCATCGGGCCTGCCATTGGACCAGTCATGGTAGGGCCACATCTAGAACCCATGACAACGTACCGACGACTTATACTCCATAGGGCGGCTATCTTGCGGAAACCGTAGGATGGAAGTACTGCTTCATCCTCGTCGGTGCCCTTTCAGCTGCCGCCGGCGTGCTTGGTGTTCCTCTTCTTCGTGAAAGCTATGCGCCCGTGATCCGCCTTCGACTGGCTAAGGGCATGTCTCCTGAGGAGGCTATCAAACATCATCCTCATCTTCAAGCCGCCCACGATCCCAGCAAGAAATGGGCAATCATGCGAGAAAACCTTGAGCGACCGTTCATTCTCCTCACGCGCAGCATCATCTGCTTCGCGCTCAGCCTATACATGGCCCTGTACGTTTTCGTGCTCTATCACAATCTATATTGACTAACTGGGCCTCAGCGTGTATGGCATATACTACCTGTAAGTCAGATGCGTCAATTCCTAGGTTTGCTGTCATCTGAACCAGAGCAGGATGTTCGCAACATTCCCAGAATTGTTCGCCACAGTATATGGGTTCTCGTCTGGCTCCACCGGATTGACCTACCTCGGTCTTGGTCTCGGTTTCATCTTGGCTACCGCGCTCGGAGGGCACTACGGCAACGTTGTCTATCTCGCTGTGAGTTCCTCGGCGAGTTCCTATGGGAGACTTTGCTAAAACCAAACGCCATCTAGCTCGTGAAGAAGAACAATGGTGTCTCCAAACCCGAGTATCGTCTGCCTGCACTGATCTTCGGGTCCTTGTTCGCGCCAATCGGCCTCTTGTATGTCCGTCCTGGCATACAATTTGTCCACTAATTCACCGCCATTTACAGCTGGTATGGTTGGTCTGCGCAAGCCGGAATACACTGGATCATGCCAATTATCGGGTACGCCCATGAGCTATCCCCTCCGGTCATCATTGCTCACTTCTATTCTCTTAGCTGTGGTATCTTTGGCTTCGGTCTCATGGCCGTTTTCCTCCCTATTCAACTGTACCTCGTCGACACGTGAGTTTCTTTTCGTACTTATATGCGCTCGCACCGACTGACTGTCGCTTCGTGTCACAGCTATACTTATGCAGCATCGGCGCTCTCGGCGGCCTCAGTCGTGAGGTCTTTGCTCGGCTTCGCTTTTCCTCTCTTCGCCTCCCAGGTAAGCACAGGCACTGGGCGCTCAATAGAGTTGCGGCATTGAAGCTGATGCCTTTCTACGTAGATGTTCGATGTCATGGGTCTAGGCGGTGGAAACTCTTTCCTCGCTGGACTCTCCATCCTCTTCGGCATTCCGTTCCCTATCTGGCTGTGGTTCCGGGGTGAACAGATGCGGGCGCGGAGCAGCCTGACGCGCTGATAAGCACGCGTAACTCATCAAAGGAGACATATATCCCACATTGCTACCTTATACCTCATACACCTATCCGCCCATCCGTCCTTGCTACGCTACACTTATGCTTCTAGGCAATAGAGTTTTCCCGTGGGGAGCGTGACCTTCGTGTCGCACTCTCACAAGAACTACAAGAAGGCGGCCTTGCCGGCGGCGAACCCGGATGCGCGCATCTGTATCCGCTTTTGCATCAATTGACTGCGGGGTAAGATACGTCGATCCATCGTAGCCTCGTTGTTGTGGACGTGTACACTCGTTTTCGACCTCATATCCGACTATCGCCTTCGGCGTGCACCGTGGTGTGTATGGTGTGCGTCCGAATCAGTACACATTCGCGCCACTTTCTCCACCGACAAGGTGAGTGAGAATGAACTCACAAGCTTTGTCATCGTTGTCCGACCCAACCAGGGCATTCTGCATTCGGCCGACAACCAAACTCAGGCAGAACGATCGAGAGATCGTAACTCCGGCCCGAGTCACCCTTTCACTCATGGGGCCATTAGAGTCGGGGCTGCAACCCGTAGAACTGGCATATAAGGATCGCACGGCACCCACTCGTCCCACTTCCCTCTTCTCTAGCTGCTGTTCTCTATGGTCGTCGTCGATTCTGTCGTCGAGAGTGGCCGAGCGTCTATTCGGTCCGGGATCTCCCAAACTGGGTCAACTGCAACCGTGGTCTCGCTCAAGGAGGAGAAAGGGGAGAAGAGGAAACAGTCGAATCACGCAGCGCATCCTGATGGCGAAGGGCCCTCTGCCATTCCCGAGGATAAAAGAGAAGAGGCATTTGAGAGCGTCGAGGACGACTGGCAGCATGACCTTCGCAATCCTCGCAACTGGCCAGGTCGCAGAAAATGGATCGTGGTCGGCGCAGCGTCATTCTATACATTCGTCCCGCCATTGAGCAGTTCTATCATGGCTCCTGCTTTGCCCTTTATCGCGGACGACTTTGGAATTACGAGCGAAACACTGCTTTCCTTGACGCTTTCTATCTTCCTCTTTTCCTTCGCTTTCACGCCTTTGCTATATGCACCTTTGTCGGAGATATATGGACGCAAATGGGTACGATGTCCCTCACCATCCCGTTCACTCGGCATTGAAACACCGTATCCCTTGAAGATTCTGGACATTAGCAACCTCTTCTTTCTCGCTATGAATCTGGGATGTGCCTTTTCACCTACTACTGGATCATTGCTCGCATTCCGCTTCATGTGTGCGTTCAATCGACCGTTTGCTCCCTCCAGCAGAGAACTATCTTACATGCGGCGTCCGCAGGCGGTGGATTTGGTGCTGCACCTATCGCAATTGGTGAGCGAAATGGCTATTCTCTAGGTTCATCACTCACGCCATGAACTTTAAAAAGGTGGGGGCATCATAGGAGACCTCTTCTCAGAACACGAGCGAGCTCCAGCCATGGCTATCTACACGTTGGGGCCCCTCATCGGTACGTCCCATTCAATGCTTCCAGGATAACTCTATTGAAGATGGAACAGGCCCCGTTATCGGTCCAGTTATGGTGAGTTCTTCGTGAAGATCCTTACGTTCGCGATCTGGAGTCTACTGTAGGGTGGGTTCCTCGGCGAGAGCGTGGGCTGGAAGTATTGCTTCATCCTGATCGTCGCATTGGCGGGCGCCGCCGCTGTTGTTGGCTTACCTTGCTTGCGCGAGACATACGCGCCTGTCATCCGCCTGCGACTCGCGAAAAGTATGGATCCTGAAGAGGCGATGAAGCGTCACCCACACCTCATGGAAGCCCATGACCCCAAGAAAAGGTGGCAGATCATCAAGGTCAACTTGGTTCGCCCATTTGTGCTGCTTACGCGCAGCTTGATTTGCTTCGTACTTAGTCTATATATGGCGTTGTGAGTACACAGTTATGAGTGAGACCTCAGTATAGTTAATGGCGTCACGACAGGCTGTATGGGATCTACTACCTGTATGATCATACACCAGTTGTCTCGCTCGTGCGCTCACACACCGCATAGCATATTCTCGACATTCCCGGACCTGTTTGCGGATAAGTACGGGTTCAATGCTGGTACCAGCGGGCTTGCATACCTCGGGCTCGGTGCGTGCGCAGGAATCCCACATCACCATCATCGAACTCATCCTAGCCGTCAGGCATCGGCTTCTTTTTGGCCACTATGATGGGTGGTCATCTAGGAAACATCATCTATATGCATGTATGTGGATCCTGGAAACGGGTTCATCATTCATGGCAACATCTCATTACTTCGACCGACAGTATACCAACAAAAATGGTGGCGTGAGCAAGCCAGAGTTCCGTGTACCCGCTCTAATCCTTGGATCGATCTTCGTACCGATTGGACTGTTGTCAGTACACCCAGCTTGTATAACAGGAGCCACAGGCTGAACAGCTGAACATGTGCCACAGCTGGTATGGATGGTCCGCCGAGACTGGCATACATTGGATCATGCCAATTATCGGGTATGTAGTGCGTATGAGCTGCACAGTCCCGAGACTGACGCGCTTTCATCCCCAGAACAGGATGGTTCGGCTTTGGAATGATGGCAACATAGTGAGCAGCTCTCGCTCGGATCATGGCAGACGATATTGAGCGCTGTATAGTTTGCCTTGCCAGCTTTACCTGATCGACACCTTCCCATACGCGGCTTCAGCACTCTCCGCCGCTTCCGTCGCACGATCCATATTGGGATTCTGCTTCCCGCTCTTCGCAGGACAGATGTATACCGCGATGGGTTACGGGGGAGGAACCTCACTCCTCGGCGGTCTTGCCATCGTGCTTGGTATCCCGTTCCCATTGTACTTGTGGCGACACGGTGAACAAATGCGGGCCCGAGACAAACTGGCGCATCAACCAAAGTGATCTATCTCACGAGAAAAGCCATTTAGATGTCATGGTCGGCTCTGAAATTACAGTTCGCTATCGCATTGCTCTCTGCTTGTAGTGTTTGATTTCCGAGTTGCGGCATCACATAGAATTGTAGCACGATTGCCGTATCCTTCAGAGCTTCGTAGAGTTTCTGTCCGAGGGAAGCATGAATAGCAACTACGAAAGGCGAAGGGTGGTGAAAGTACGAAGCAAACTACGCAGACGGTGAAGCGTCCCGTAGGCGCACGTGTGGGGATATTCCCACGTACCGCGACGCGTCTGCTTGCGCGTCGCCGCGCGTCGCGCGTCTGGAGAGTACGCACCTTGATTTGGAACCATGACTTCTATCGGTACCGGCTACGATCTCTCTGCGAGCACATACTCTCCGGACGGCCGCATCTTTCAGGTGCGCTCAGATGAGGCTGTGGGTGGAATGTACATTCAATGATTATCTAGGTCGAGTATGCTAGTAAGGCGGTCGAGAACTCTGGGTGCGCTGGTGATCTATGGATATTAATAACTTAAGTTACTGAAGAAGCGTCATCACTCCAGTACTGCGATTGGTTTGCGCGTAAAGGATGGCGTCGTCTTCGCCGTCGAGAAGCTTGTGCAATCCAAACTCTTGATTCCTGGTGCGAACCGAAGGATACAGACCATCGACAGGCATCTGGGTTTCGTACGTGAGTATTACCCCGTATCTCGGACCATTCTGATATCTTTCCAGGCGACTGCTGGTCTCGTGGCCGATGGTCGGCAATTGGCTAATCGAGCGAAGGAGGAGGGCAAGACATTAAGGTCGCAATACCACCATCCCCCAAACGTGAAGGCGCGTAGATTTACCGCGTCTACGTCAGTCATAGGAGCTGACGTACGATCTAGGAGGTTGCAGATCGCCTCGGGCTCTTCGTTCAGGCGTATACGCTGTACGGCTCTGTGCGTCCCTTCGGAACTAGCGCAATCATCGGTGGCGTGGACAAGAAGGGACCGCAACTATTCGTCGTTGAGCCCAGTGGTGTTGCATTGGTACGATCATATGCTCTCTCGACCTGATATACTTTCCTAAGCCCTTGCTAGGGTTACCACGGCGCAGCAGTCGGCAAAGGCCGTCAATTGGCGAAGAGCGAGCTAGAGAAGCTCAAGCTTGCTGAGTTGTCAACGCGAGAAGCCGTATTCGAGGCGGCCCGCATGTGCGTGACCATTACACTGCGAACCGGAGATGTCATACTGATGCTCCAACTCTAGCATCTACTTGGTTCACGACGACGCGAAGGAGAAGGAGTTCGAGCTCGAGATGACCTGGGTAGGCGACGAGTCGAAGGGCTTGCACGAGCCTGTGCCGAAAGATCTCTTCGACGAAGCGGAGAAGAAGGCGAAGGACGCTCTGGAGAGCTTTGAGTAATTGCTGTTCATATTGTGTACTTTTATCCAATGTTCAACATGGTCGGACTCGCATCTTCGTCTGCTGGGATTGTGGCAGATCTGAGACGAACAGGGCACGACCGGCATCGCCGGGTAGGAAGGATGAAGAAATCATTGTCCAAGTAAATACAGTTACACGATCTGCTCCAGCTCCCGTGCGTACGCTAGGTCGTTGGCAATGAGTTTCTCCCGGGGAATCTCCAAATCCTCTTCCGATTTATGCGGGAAGATGATCTGACCTGCGCCGATGTCTACCTGCCACCCTCGCTCCTTTGCGAAGTTGAGTAGCTCTGATTGATTGCGGAAGAATAGCAGAGTTGCGGCGTCTTTTAGTGGCAAGACGTGGTATGCTGCTTCTTCGCAGCTAGCGATCTCGTTTCTAAGCTATCGTCAGCAAACGGCTCGACATGTAGCGTTCATAGCCAACCTACCGGATGGTGCCCATCAAGCTCTCAACAAAGAACTTGTACTCTTCTGCCGGAGCCTCTTCCCGCGCGTTCCAGACCTTCGAGTAGCTTCCCTCCATGAGCCACAGCTCGAGATTGACCGGGTGCTGAATGAAAGGGTTGGATGCGATTTCGTCCGCAGATAATGGTAAGGATTCGAGCGTGGTGTGGAAGTCTGCGATGCGGTTCTGAATGAGTAGGCGAATGAGGTTCAAGCCGCGAATGGGGAATTCTCGTTGAGACGGAGGGAGAATGGAGCTAGAGCACGAGTCAGTCTGGCATTCACAGATAGCTGGAACCGTGTTTCACCTGAAGTCGTCGTAGAAAGTCTGAAGCTGGGAGAAATAGCGGTCGAACGAAGGGACGTCCTTCGTTCGTATGCTCCAGTACGCGCCGATCTCCAAGATGTCGCCTATGAATTCTGAGTACTGGATATAGAAGAATAATGACTCGTACGTACGTGTCACCTTAAGATCTTCCTTGTTCTTATCAAAAGAGGGAAATATCAGGCCGTTCTCAATGAGCGCGATCTAGACGCGACTTGAGCGTTGGGATGGTATGGAGTGGCGCACGACTGGCCTTGAGCTGTGCGAGTAATTTACCGCATTTCTTCAAGTCTGGGGTCCTGGTATTAAAAGACGCGGACAGCTCTCTGTACAGAGCGGGGAGTTGGGAGGAAGACATGGCGGTTCGGTGTAGGTTCAGGACGCGTCGGACGCGGAACGCGCGTCGCGTCTCGAGCTTGCGCGTCGGGCGCGTGCATCTCGCGACGCGTCTCGCCGTACTTGCTCTTCACCGACCATCATCTCCTCCCATCGCCACAATGAACGTTGACATTCAGAGACTCAAGGCCGGAGAGGTCAACCTTGGTGTATGCAGATCAACTCTAAAAGTCATATATAATTATAACTCACAGCGCGGCGTAGACCTCGATTATGGCGGTCCAGTTCGATGGTGGCGTGGTCGTCGGTGCGGACAGTAGGACTACCACGGGCAGTTACATTGTGTGTAATCTGTATGGCTGAAGTGATCAATATCTCACCCTCTCGCGTAGGCCAACCGTGTAACAGACAAGCTCACACACATCCACGATCGCATCTACTGCTGCCGTTCTGGCTCTGCCGCAGACACTCAGGCCGTCGCTGACATCGTGCACTATTATTTGCAAACATACACGTACGCTGCGTTCTCATGCTACATGTCTGATCTTCCCTGACATGGACGAAAGTCAATTCCGCGGCGAGCGGCCAACTGTTCACATTGCAGCAGAGACTTTCCAGAACTTGTGCTACGAGAACAAGGATGCGTTGAGCGCGGGTATCATCGTTGCAGGCTGGGACAAAGAGGTTGGACCTAGCGTCTACAACATCCCTCTTGGCGGCGGTCTATTCCGTCAACCATGGGCGATCGGCGGATCTGGTTCTACATACGTCTATGGTTACTGCGACGCGACTTACCAGGAAGGCTGGGGTCGCGACCAGACCGTCGAATTCGTGAAGAACAGTAAGCCATTTGTCCCATCACGGTGTTGCACATTCTGAATCCGTTGCCAGCGCTGTCTCTTGCCATGTCTCGCGATGGGTCTTCCGGAGGTGTCATTCGTATGGCTGTCATTACTGAGGGTGGTGTGGAACGCCTATTCGTTCCAGGTAACGAACTTCCCAAGTTCTGGGAAGGTCACGAAGTACTCGGGAAGCCTGTCAGCAAACACACAAATGCGCAGGTAGTCCCGATGGTTGTTGAGTAGTGTATCCGCTTGCTAGGAGATCTCAAGTCCGTCTCAATGTACTGTATTATATGGATCTGGCTTCGATAGTGGGCTCATTCACTTTAGTTTGAGGGGTGTAGGTACGTTAGGCCTCTGCTACGCAATGTCCAGCCAAGTCCCTGCATTATATCGCCAGGGAGAACCCTCCCACATCCGCAACCGCCACAATGCAACGGCCACTGGGACGGTATCCGCGCGCGTTAGAGTCGACGTCCCGGAACGTATGACGAAAGCATGGCTAGCTTTCTCATCGCCTTTGGCACGGGCATTGCCATCGCTCTTCCGGCTGTGCGGGTCTCGACCGCGCTCGCTGAACCGAGTTCTTCTCTCGATCGTCAAGAGATTTGAGAGCTCATCGTGTAGAGCAGCGCGTTGTTCGCGAGAAGGAAACAATGTGACGCCGTTGTAAAATGGTGTTCGACGCGGCTGCACCTCTGGCGGCAGATCATCGCTGTCCTCGGCCAGTATGGGGGATAGTAACTCGGATGCCGGAAATCGTGAAGCGGTAGTCCCTACTAGTTGCCCAGCAGTAGAATCGGGTGAAGGCGTCGCATTCGGTGCAGGCCGTGATTTCGTGTCTGGGTCCTTATTCAATGGAGGCAATACTAGGACGGCCGTAACATCATCATAGGGCAATGCACCCGTCGCACGAAGGGCTGCAAGCTCCGCCCTAGTTAATCTGCGAACGAGGGGCACTTCACAAGCCCCTTGGGGCCGTGTCTGAAGCCTGGCAGCGAGCAACTCAATCTCCTGGATCACCCGCAAGCGAAGCAAATGGCCAATTTGTGCGACAATGCTCGGTGCGTCGACAGTTGGGTTATCCCGAAGGTACTTGCGCCAAGTAGCTGTGTGAAGAAGTAAGAGAATGTGTAGCACAGATATAAGAAGCACTAACATTGCATTTGGAACCTATCGAACACGTCGGCCCGACATAGAACATAGAAGCCTCGTCGGTCTCGAAGACTGCGAAACTTAGGGTGTTCTAGCCCGTCGCCCAGCAGAACAGCCACAGAGCGCTGTCCTTTTCCAGAGAGCCCTTGAGCGAGAGATACTCGTCGAGGAGTGACACGGATAAGAAAATCTGACAACACACATGAACTACAGCCATTTTTAGGCAAGCTGGTTTGCCTACCTGAGGGTAGGTTGACTCCTGTTAGGATACACTTCCGCAGAGGCGAAGCTAGCATTCGCACTTGGTTTGCCTATTATTAGCAACTTCGTTTGTTCACTTCCTGAAACACTGCGCACAGTACGGATTTGCCCACCATTGCCGTTCTTCCTCCGTCATTTCACGCGGTCCGTCATCAGCGATGGTAGAAGACGGCTGAGGCAGTACAAGCTGTGAGTGCAAGATGCGGGGCGCCAGCCGCTTGTGCGCTTGGAAGAGGCGTCTTTGAGTCAAAGGGTTTGCATCATCCTGAAGTACAGATTGCGAACGGGGGCCGATCCAGTCTATTGGGGGAGGACGTTCAGTGAACAGAGACTTTGGTCGAGTTTTTCGCTTAGGCGAATAGACATCCTGTTGATGAGAGCTTTTATTCTGGTTGAGCCTTCGAACCAGACGAGATATGAGCTTCGGCATGAACGCGCCCTCCGCGCTGTCGTCGCGGTCGTGTCGAGAGAGACGTGTGAGCCACGTGAGCGCGCTCGATACCGAATCACGTCGGTGCCGGCGGTGCGGCCGCACAGCTTCGTAATTAGTGGACCTTCGCCAAGTCGCGCGCGCTGGGGAAGCTCCTAATACGGAATCTTTCCTTTGCACACCCATGTCGTCTGCAGAGGAGAACGGAAGCGACTCACGACAGTCGTCCAAGCCGAAGAAACGTATTCGCCGGCTGCAGCGCGCGTGAGTGTGGCTTGCATGCATGTATTGGCTTTATAGGGTGCTAATAATGGTTAGATGCGACACCTGTAAACGCAAGAAGATTCGATGTTCGGAATTCCGTCACTTGGCCAGCTGCCATCCGCTTTGCCGCGCCCGCTAACCCGACTATATAGGTGACTGGGCAGCGGCACGGGGCAACAAGTGTACTTATTGTAGGACCCATCAGCTCGATTGTAGCTATACGCATGGGGATAGGGAGGAGAAGCATGGTACCCCGGAAGAGTTCGTTCCTTCCACACTCGCGGCTCTCGCCCGTTCGGACCTAACGTCATCCGCAGGTATGTTGAGTCTCTAGAGCGCTCTGTGAAGCTCATGTCTGCGTGGTTGTACCGGGTAAGCAAAGTGTATACGCCTCTGCGATGATACTCATGACATGTTCAGCATCACCCGGACCTCGATCTAACCTTGGAGTTTGGTATTCCCTCCGACATTGATAGATGGATGGAAACTCAGCGATCCAACGCGAATTTGCTTCGACCCAACGGTGGGGACGTCTCAGAAATCAACTTAAGTGTTGGTGTCAAGGATGAACCCGAATCGAGCGATGACGAGACTTTCAAGTTGGCGAGTCTGCAGCACCGCATGGAGAACGTTCATATCGTGGACCGCTTCCTAGGCAGAGGAAGCGTTCTTGGAAAGTCGAGTGGTGTTGCCCTCATAAAGTCTGCTCTGGGTAAACATCATCCATGCGCACGTCGTATACTGTACTGATAGGATGGACAGAGATGAAGGACGAAGGTTCCCTCAGGCAGCGGCTAGATCCTCGCAATATGCGGGCTAAACGCGATAGTTTCTGGGACTCGCATGCGGTACGTGTATGCGCAAGTTTCATGGTCTCATCATGCCCTTAATCTGTCATACAGTGTCAGTGGGAGCAGTCGACGTTTGACGCCCGTCTCTTTGACTTCCCGCCAACCGATCTCAGTAAGCTCAGACCCCTATCTGATCATCCTATCACCTCACACCCCTCGCAGTGTACTCGCTTTTCGACATATGGTTCAATACCCGCTCACATGTGCTTCCGCTCTTGCACCAGTCAACTTTTATGAAGAAGCTATCCAACGGTCTGCACTATCGGGATGGAGCGTTCGCAGCCATGGTACTCGTTGTTTGCGCTATCGCATCCAGGTTCTGCAACGACAGCAGGGTCCTATATACGGACTCGTGGTTTTCTGCCGGATGGAAGTACTATCATCAAGCTAGGATGTACTACAAGCCGTCGATGTCCTCTCCATCTCTGCACGATATCCAGCTCCAGGTTCTTTTCTGTCTATACCTCGAGGGTTCATCCATGCCTCAGACTTGCTGGACAACGTAATTCGCTCCTTTATTCGTGTTACACTCCTGCTGATCTCAAACACAGGTGTGGGATGGCCCTGCGCCTTGCCATGGATGTTGGCGCTCACAAGAAGAAGGCTTATCACAATGATAAACCCGATCCAGATGAGGAGCAATGGAAACGCGCCTTCTGGTTCGTGCCTTCGTAACGCGAGATAGCTGTCGCTCATGTTGGTTGTTCATAGGATCTTGGTTATCATGGATAGGTGGCTCAGTGCCCAGCTGGGTCGTTCGTGTTCGGTTCACGAAGAAGAGTGCGTTCAGACGACACAAAACGTGTATGCTTTACTGACTTGATATCAGTTTCGATCTTGACCTTCCCATCGATGTTGATGACGAGTATTGGGAAACCTCCGACCCCTCGCAAGCCTTCAAGCAGCCAGCAGGACGACCATCCCGGGTTGCCTTCTTCATAACTCTGATTAAGCTCAGCAGGGTGCTTGGCGTAGCTCTACGCTCCATCGTACGTAGATCAAGCTGCCTACCTTCGCTAGCTCACGTGTTGTCTCGGCGGTAGTTCTCTCTAGATTCGCGGTCCAATATCCTACTTGAGCTCATTGGAAAGGGGTGGGAGCAGGTGTGTGTACTGAACGCTTCACTCCGATCAACGCTCATGCACGTGCCTCAGAGGGTTATCACAGCTCTGGACTCCGCCCTGAACGAATGGGTGGACAATATACCTGAACATTGTATGTACTTATCTTCTCTCTACGTGCATGGACACCTATAATCAACGATCACCAGTGAAATGGGACCCTAGTCGCACGGATCCTGTCTTCGTCCTCCAATCGGGGTGCATGTATGCCCAATATTACGAGGTGCGTAGAGTAGATTGGGATGCTCATAGGGGGGTGCTGATAACATGTCTGCAACAGCTTCAGATCATGATCCATCGCTGCTTTATCCCAACGCCGCAGAAACCTGCATCAACTACTTTCCCCTCCTTGGCTATATGCACAAACGCTGCTCGTTCATGCTGCCAGATCATATCATCGTGCCGCAGGCGGCTTCCTCAGTGGCGTGGTTTCATCTTCCAAGTACGTTTTCTGTGCCGCCGCTATATGCCTTCCTTTCAATTGACGCTAGAACTATGAGATGGCGGCTTTCACATCCTCGCTTGTCCTCATATTTAGTATTTGGGGTGCCAGGCGGAATGGCATGGCCATTGATACCACGAAGGACATGGAACGCATCTGTCAATGCATGGAGATACTCAAAGATGCTGAACCGCGGTATGAACCTTCAGCAATACTCGCGAGTGACCCTAAGCTCATCGTGATTGCAGATGGGCAATCGCAGGGCGACTCTGGTACGTGGTTGCTCCGCCTGCGGCCAGCCATTATCGTGTACTAATAACACCATAGGGACATCCTGTACGAGCTTGTCTTCATGGGCGACCTTCCCCTTCCTTCTCTCCCACCCTCGAACGAAGCGTCGCCCGAAGCACTGCCCACTACGGATTTCACTTCGAGCGGCTCTAGTAGCATCCCAAGTCCACCGGGGTCATCCTCTGCAGCCAGCACTAACTCCGGCTTCTATAATGCTCCGGCGTTCATCCCTGCTCACACTAGTGACCTCGGTCGATTGCCACTACACGTCCCTCTTACTTCGATGGCGGACCCCGCCTCTTATAGCTCAGCTAATTCAGCGCCCGACCCATTCGGCGCGACATCTAGCTCGGGGGCAAATGCAGAGATAGACGACGTCCTCGCCGCCTTCGGATTCGGTGCGGTTTCCTTTGAAACACCGGCGTTATCCACGACCACCAGCTCCTCGGCACCCCCCGCTCATGAAACTTCTAACTGGCCAGACTTTTCGTTCAACGTCGAGTGAGTTTGACGTCTCTTAGCATCCGAAGCCCGCCGCTGACAGCTCGCATCGCAGTTCCTCCAACTGGAATGGTTTCTTCTCCTCTCTTTCATCCGCAACCGGTCAAGCTGGTCAGGGAACGCAAGCTGAACTAGATGCATTCTGGCCTTCGGATCACGCGCCCGCCGGCCTGTCACAGCCGCCAACGAGCCAACAGCCGCCGGCACCTCCTGGACCTAGCATGGCAGATATGGACCCTTTGCTGAGTTTCCTATGAGACGGGGCACATACATACTACTTCATACCTATTGTCCGCGGAGTCCTGGAGTATATACTAAACATGTACATTATGGTTACTTGTGCCTTGCATATCACGATACCTAGCACACATGTGCGCCTGTAAATGAAAAGCGTCGCTCGACCAATGAATCGCCTCGGATTGCCTCCGGAGCACTCTGATAACGGCCGTCGTTCCGCACGAGTTCTCGATCGACCACGAGATCCAGGGCCACCTGCTCAGGTATAAACATACAGCCATGGCGCTACTTGGCCTATCGAGCACTCCTCGCTCGTCGCCACCCTCTGCTGCTCCTTGAACCTCCAAGTCGTCGCCTTCCACGATGCCGGGCATGGAAATCAGGCCGTCTACTTCACCGGTCACGGTAGCTGTCATGGGCTGCGGTCAGCGCGGACGGGTGTGCACTATCATGCCTCTCCTTGGAAGTACGTCTGACAGGGAGTCATATACGATGCTTAGGCGTATGCGGTGTACGCTGAGCGCCACCCCGATGCGTGCAAGATCGTGGCCGTGGCCGAGCCTCGCCCGAAGACGCGCGCGATGATGGCCAAAGAGCATTCTGTCGACGGCAGCCTCATCTTCGGAAGCTGGAAGGACTTCCACGCCGCATCCGCAGAGACGATTGCGACGATCGGTAAACGCCTTGCAGACGCCGTCCTTATCGCGGTCCAGGACCACATGCACGCCGAACTCGTAGAGGCGTTTGCCGCGCAGGGATACCATATCCTGTGTGAGAAACCTATGGCTACCTCCGTCGAGCACTGTCTGCGCATCGAGGACTCGATCAAAAAGGCGGGCGTGATCTTTGGCATGGGACATGGTGCGCATATATGCACGCTCAGAGCGGCTGAAGCTGACATCAACTAGTGCTGCGATACTCTCCTTATAACCAAGCGCTGTCCGAGGTCCTGCGCTCCGGACGGCTCGGAGATCTTGTCAACGTCGTGCACATTGAGCCCATTGGCCACACGCACTTCACCCACTCATATGTGCGCGGTAATTGGGCAAAGGAGAAGGAATCCTCTTTTTCGCTCATGACCAAGAGTTGCCAGTACGCCGCGTCTTTTGACATTGCAGACCATTATCTCACAAGTGCAACCATGTAGCGATATTGACATTATGTGCCATTGGCTATCACCCGACAAACCGGCTCGTATATCGTCCTTTGGGGGTTTGCGACACTTCCGCAAGGAGGCCAAGCCTGAACCGGCCGGTCAAGCGACTCGGTGCCTCGACTGCCCCATGGAGCGTTCTTGCGCATACAGCGCTAAGAAGAGTAGGCACATGGCACTTGTCACGTATATTGTGTACTGATTGATCGACACAGTCTATCTTGAGCCTGTGGCTGCAGGGAATACTGGCTGGCCTGCGGCAGTCATCGTTGATGGCCTAGCAGACATAGAGAACATCGGGGACGCACTGCGTAACGGCCCCTATGGCCAGTGCGTGTACGAGAGCGAGAACGACGTCTGTGACAATCAGGTCGTGAATATCCAATTCGTGTCCGGTGCCACGGCGTCGTTCACTATGATCGCATACACCCTCCTGCAGTGCGAACGCCAGTCGCGCTTGCACTTCACGCACGGAGAGATCATCGGGGACATGACTGACTTTACTGTCAACGACTTCCGCGCAAACACGTCCAAGCGGTACTCGCCTCTTCGCGAAGGCGGCGGCCACGGTGGCGGCGACCTCGGCCTCATCCGTACCTTCATCGAGGCTGTGCGAACGGGAAGGCAGGATATTCTCGGCACCGACGTCTCCGACGTGTTGAATAGCCATCTGACGGTGTTCGCAGCGGAGGAGAGCAGACGGAAGGGCGTGACGGTGGACTGCGCACAATTCGAGAAGGATGCTCGCGCCGCTTGGGAACAGAATAAACTGTAGACTGCTGCCAGCAGCTGTACTCATCTCTCGCCATGTACCTCCCTCATGCCTCGTATCAGTATATCATCGATCCATCGAGTTCCAGGAATGCTAAGCCGCATGTCAGTAATCACTGCAACAAGGGCGTGGACCATTCAGTATATGAAGCATGAGTCGCGTTGATATCATGGCAGGCGTGAGGTAGGTTGGAGCTACTAGTAGGATGGGCGGGCAGTATGAAGGGTGTATCGCAGGATGTTGGGGAGTAGCGTGTGAGGTATCGCAGGGTGTGAATGAGGATGTGAAGGGAGGGGGTCGGTGGTAGTATGTATCGCGGATAGTGATGTGTCGCAGAGCTGACAGCCCGTAGGCATGCCAATGGTAGAATGCAAGTACAAAAGAATATTTGCAACAAAACAAGGGATAAAAGGCAGCAGCAAGGGTAAGCAGACCAAAGCATGAAAAGAGCAAGGTTATTAGTCCATGGACTCGAGTTCCTTGCGAACGCGCTCGCGGACCTCACGTAAACCACCACCTTCGTGCTTCACGCGACGAGGACTCCGCGTGATCGCATCAGGATTCGTAGACTTGGTAGGTCCAGGGCTCGGGGGCGTGAGGGCATTCGTTGGCATCTCCAACCACTCTTCACCGGTGATGTTTACCGCGCGCAAGAAGAAAGGGCACAGCGAAGTGAGGATAGAGATCGACTCCTGGGCCTCGGCTGCCGAAAGTGGCACGGGGGAAGACTTGAGGATGGCTTCGACGACTTCGTATTGTGGAATCGCTTTGCGTTTGCGCGACGCCGCGGCACCTCCAGATCCTGACGGTCCGGCGAATAACCTGTACAAATGATTAATACTCATCACGCCTGAATGTGGCAACACCAACTCACATCCAGATGCTCTCAGCGACATCTCCAAGTCGACCGAGTAATACGCGACGCCGCATCTCGTCAGCGCTCAACTTCTGCAACTCGGCCCGAGTCATCTTCTCCGTCTCGGCGCCAATCTTGTTCTTGAGTGGGCTCTTGGTAGGCGAAGCGAGAGATTTTTCGCGGATACGATCCATAAGCGCTTGTCTACGCGAGCTGACGGGCGTCTCGGGCGCAGTCGCCGCCTTTGAGCCACGCTGACCCACGGGCGTTGACGGCAAAGAGTCGGAGGCTACAGATGAACGAGAGGGAGACAGAGAAGGCGTCCGCGGCGTGAGCAAGCCAAACGGGTCATCGGATCGTGAGTGGCGAGATGAGGGCGTTTGAGAGTGGCGGGACGATGGCGTCTGGGGGAAGATGCTGCCTGCCTTTGCCTTGGGCGTGGCGCCTAGAGCGGAGGAGAAGTCCGGCGCGGCAAGTGCACGTTTGACAGGGGACTTCAACGGGGAGATCGAGCCCTTTTTCACGAAGGAAGTGGGTGAAGGTGGTGCTGCCAGAATCTTCTGCGCCGCGGGTGACTTGGGAGAGGCAGATGCGAGCAAGCGGGTGAGGCTGGATGGGGTCGCCGGAGTATGCAGAAGCGGCAGGTCCGCTAAGGGAACATTGGGCACGCTATCTGCGTCTTTGTGAAGCTGAATGCGCCAATGTTCAATGACGGACGCGTCGAAGCGATGATAGGATACGTACATCATTCCACTTGCGGACTTTCTCATGAAGGTCGCGGCGACGAGCGTCTCCACCGGTGGTCCAGCGAGCGACCGCGGCCATGCCACTGACCATGTCCTTGTCGAGATCCATTTCAACCTCGATGCCGATGCCATAGGCGGGAATGCGCGACGTCTTCGAAACGCGGGTGGTGGGGCTGATCACAAAGCCCATCCCTCCCCGAGTCCAATCCTTAGGCGGTGCGGCCTTTTTCGGAGCAGAAGACTCGGCCGCAAACGGGTTCTCGTCGTCGTCCTCGACGGTGACCATGCGACCCTTCCCCTTGGTTGAGATCGACTTTCCGTCCCACTCCCATAGCCAGCATAGCCGGCAGATGTCGTCGACGTCTAGCCTGACGGACAGACCGGCCTGGGAGTTGAGGGTGTGATGGTCGAGCACATTCCGCACGACGCCGGTGTCGGAGGAGGGCGCGAGCGCAGAGGTCGCGAGTGCATGCGCCATGGCAAGCTGCAGCGCACCCTGGATCTTGACCAAGCGGGCGAGGTGGCCGGGCAGCTCGGAGAGCGAGCCATCCCCCGACTGCGTCCTCGTGGCCCTGATCGTCTTTTGCGGGGAGGGCGCCGTGCGGCGGAGGCGCTTGGGCGTGAGCGTCTGTTCATCGTCCGAGTCGGGAGATGCACGCCTCTTTCTGGGTGATACGTTGAGAGAGGTATACAGGTCGGACATGACGGCAGGCACGCGAGTAGGATGCTGTGGCGGTGGTGGTGGAAGGCAAACCCCAAGCTGTCCGCGTAAACTCGCGCGTCGATCAAAGTCGAACCAAGCTTGTGGTTCTCCCACGCCCGACCTCGGAACCGCAGCTGCCTTGATGGCTCACCTTGGCCCTTGCGCTCGTCACTTATGAAAGGCTTTTCGCAAGCCACTACGCGCATCTCTTGAAACCGACACGCATCGCTGACTGTCTGATTCATGGATTCCAGGCCGTGCGATCTATTAACGTGTGGCGTAAAGCTTCTCCCAGGCTTCCCGGGCGCCCAACACAAGCTATACGGGATCGTACCGAATATGGAGGCATTTCATCCCCCTCTTCCCTCTACATTTGCGTTTGCGAGGATGAGATGGATCCGCGAACTGCATTCATCGTCTGCTCTATCGTAGACGGTCTTATTGCCACAGCTATCCAGCGCCTAGTCTGTTCCTCGATGTGATCCTATGACTCCTTCTTCCATTTCCCATTCAGAGTCTCCTTGGATCTCCTACACCTCGAGGCTTCGAGCAGGCGGCGCCAGAACTCTGAGCCCTTGCCCCAGATACTATATCATGATGCCCACCCCGGCTTGCGACTTCCCCAGAACTTGCAAACATGGCGACTCAAGATAATGCTTCCAGGGGCAGATGGTAAGCATCCGTATCGTCCGAGGTGTACTCTCGTTGCTCACTCCATATATTAGGAGCGAGCTTTGCAACAACATGAAAGGTGGGCGCCACAGTTGTTCTGTCATCGACTTTCTTGCCGAGTCTATGTTATGTGCAGGTTTGGCGGACGCCACAGTCAACGATAACGAGACTTTAAGAGCGGCGATCAAGGCGCTCGAACACGACATAGGCATTTGGGGCCGCGTGTCCGCAGCTGGAGACGATGAACAGGGCATGCTGGCTCTCTGCGTCGTAGATGGTTCACGAACGATGTTCTCTACGCCCTACTTGCATCGTGGTTTTGTGGGTGGGCGCCTCGCGGCAGAGCGGCTTCTCAGCTGTATCCAGGAGCGCTTGGACTCATCCAAGAACGGAATTTCTAGCCTTGGCGAACTCAACATAACCATCTCTGTCTACTGTGCAAAGGCATCGCTCGTCGAAAGCTTGGAGGGTCGAGGCGTATGTGAGCCTGGCGTGATCGATGCTTTCTTGGCCGGGTTCAGTCAGGCCTCGTCCTTGATCAGTATCGTGGATGTCATCGACCAGGAATCAGTTGACGACAAGATACTCAGTATGTCTAGTGATTGAGCGCGAGCGCATGCGGCCTGTCACTGACGAACATCCGATAGCTCATCTTCGAACATTCGCAGTGCTACCCGAAGTCACTCATGTGTTCTTTGCTAGTGAGCTTATTCTTCCGCGAACAATGATCATGCCGTCTGATCCATTCTTAGGTGGCTACGAATCACCGATGACGAGTATCTCCGAGACACTCGAGGTCATTGGTGCTCGCGACAAGCTCTACTTCCTTCGGAGCTCCGGGAGCAGTGCCCCGGTCACTGTCGCCCTCGAAAGTATTGATACACAAGATGCCTTAGCAGAAGAGTCGCCTGTCGAGGACAAGAGCCCTTCTGAGAACGAGCAAATCAGCCCTTTGAGGCTTCGGTCCCCGCTTCCGACAAGCTCAAGTCCTACCAGTGCTTTCAGTTCCCCCATCACATCACTCAAACAGCGGCCTATCATCAACCCAAATATGGTACGCTTTGTCAGCCGTGTACGCATCTCCCATGGCTGACGATGAACAGCCTTTAGATAGACAAAACCCTCATCCATGTAACGAGTTCTACCTCATGGGAGAATGTCCAAAGGCAGTGAGTACTACCCAAGTCAGCAAGGATCTTCACCCAGTGTTGATACCATTGCAGGATCGCTGCCGTTATTCGCACGAGTATGAGCTTACGGAAGAGCAGCTGAAGGAACTTGGCAAAATCGCCAAGGCCCTGCCATGCTCCTACGTGAACAACGGTTCGAGTTCTCACTCCTGTAAGCTTACAGTTTGCTGATACTTGTAACAGGCCAAGAGTGCTGGTTCGGCGCCAAGTGTGCTTGGGGCCATACCTGTCCGCAAGGTATCAAGTGTCGGTACCTTTCCAAGGGTACATGCCGATTCAAAGCAGGTCAATATGTCCGCTGAATTCCTGTGCACCTCTGCTCATATCTTATTTGCAGCTGGGATGCATCGTTCTCAGTTTTCTCGCACCTCGCCGACATGGGGTCCAGGGGCAAGGGAGAAGGCTATCTAAATCTGGATCAGGCTATTGGAGGAAGCATTCGTGTAGAAGAGGCTAGCTGCCGTCTGTAGTATGGTTCCGTCGTGCATGTACCCAGCGATCTAGATATAGCACCCGTGAGAAATCGCGATGATCAGAGCGAGGTCGAGACCCGTGAACGAAACGGGCGGCAACGAGGCTTTCCTGCTCTTGACGACCACCTTTCTTCCTAATTCGAGTACACGATCATCATGTCTGCCCCCGTGAGTGCTGTCAGGATCTGAAAGCCCTCCGCAGTCGAAGTAACATCATCGCAGAACGATGATGAGTTCGAGCAGGCCAACACCCCTGGTTGGTATCCGTACGCCTGGCCTTGTGATGCCACGCGCTCAACCTTTTCGTACTCGCAGGCTACAAGCCCTCGGCTGCCAAGTCGGTCGACGAATACGCGAAACTGGACGCCAATGACGACTCCCTCGCGCGCTGGAAGGCCAGCCTTGGTTTGACCGGTGATGCCTACGTCGGCGACACCAGCAAGCCCCGGGTTCGTCCATCAATATCGCATGTCGGCCTGGCTCTCATAACTTTACTACGCAGCTCACTGTCCAGTACCTCGAGCTTGAATCGTCTAAGCTTCCAGCTGGATCAACCCGCAAGATGGACATCTCCAGCCCACAGGCGATCGCGAAGCTCAAAGAGTCTCCGATCCAGGTCAAGGAGGGCGCCGATTACAAGTATGTACCTCTACATGCGATAGAGCATGGCTGTACTTAGGGCTACTACACAGAATGTACATCACTTTCAACGTAAACCACGGTATTGTCACGGTGCGTCGAGTGTTTCGTCTGTCCTATGCACGCATTGACCTAGATTCCATCACAGGGCGCGCGCTATGCTCAGGTGGTGAAGCGCAGCGGTGTTACGGTCGACAAGGAAAACGCGATGATCGGTTCTTTCTCTGCTGCAGCGGAACCCCGCCGCGTGCTTGTCGTCGAAGACGAGTTCCCAAGTGGTATGCTCGCCCGTGGGTCGTACTCTGTCAAGAGCCGCGTGAACGATTTCGACGGCGGTATCTTCGCTGGTGAGTGCCTTGCACTAGTGTCGTGCAGTGCATGATGCTGACCCTTCATCGTATAGAATGGGAATGGGCATTCAAGCTCGCCAAGGACTGGGGAGCGTAGTCTCTCTCACATTGGAACTCATCACACACACGGACATCGCTGGATTTGTGCTCGGTGTCCTGTATATTACCGCTGCCGCATAGGATCTTCCATAGGAAATAGGAATTGCAAGATATCTGCTTGATTGCCCCCCCTTGCGATGAGTGCTTGAAGGCGTGCTAGTCCTGTTTCTTAGGCTCGTCGGTCTGTGTGACCTTCATGTACGTATAATCGGCGATTGCGCCTGCCCAGATGAGCAACCCAGCCTTCCCACACCCGACGAACCCGTCCCAGCAACTCTTCCGATCGTCGAAATTTGTGCGCCACACGATACGTGCTAGTTGGGCACCAGCGAGACCAGCTCCCGCAAAGAAGAGTGCACCGTGGTCATTTAGGAAACCCGCATATGAGATGAGGCCGACGGCGCCAGCGGAGAAAGCTCCCAGTACTGGACGGGTGCGTCGACCGAGGAAGAGCGCACTCGAGCGGATGCCGACAAGTACGTCGTCGGCTTTGTCTTGATGCGCGTAGATTGTGTCATATACGAGCGTCCAAAGCACACCGCCTGCGTACAGTGGCGCCGCGACGGCCCAGTCGACGGAACCGGCAACGGCAGACCAGCCAAGCAGGGCGCCCCAATTAAAGGCCAGCCCGAGGACGGCCTGTGGCCAATACGTGATGCGCTTCATGAAGGGGTAGACGACCACCAAGGAGAGTGACGATGCCCCAAGCAGGATACTGAAATTGCATGAGAGTGGGCATTCGATAGACGTCAGGCGAGCTCACCTGTACCAATTGAGCTGCGTTAAGACAGCCAGCCCGGCGGAGAGTTGGGGCGCAAGCGACCAAAATGCCTGGCGAGGCGTTATGTCTCCCGCGGCGATCGGTCGTGCTCGTGTGCGTTCTGTCATAGCAACGGTTCAGGTGAGGGAATAAGAGTAACCAAAGGAGGCGTACGAACCGACAGCCTTGTCAAGCTTATGATCCCACATATCATTAATAGTGCAGCCAGCGCCACGCATGACAAGCGCACCGACGCCGAAGAGCGCGATGTAGGTGAGAGGAACAGTAGGGCTCGTGTTGAGGGAATACGACGCCATGGTGATAGACCATGCTGGAGTTCCGTTCAGCTTCACATTTCAGGTACATAAGCGTAGACGACGCACTGCATGGGTAGAAGAGTAGTAATGTTCCAATAGGCTTGTCGATACGTGTTAAGTACAGATAGGGACGTAAGCCCTTCGGCGCGCGCTCGACCCAGCTGGAAGATAGTACGGGTAGCGGGTGAGAAGATGCAGTTTGAGCATGGCTGGCGTCTCGACGAGCAGGAGAGAAATATGATATGTGACGAGGGGCGCTCAACGGTAGCTGTCGACGCACAGAGGTGAGACTAGTGCGCGAACCACATTGCGCGAGCAACCGGAGGCGAGGAACAAAAGACATGGCTGCGCGTTCTCGTCGCGCGTCGCGTTTTCATAGACGCGTGACCGTATCGGACAAAATATTGTAAAGCCGGCCTTTTGCGTGCACTTCTCCGTGGCAGGGTATTGCATGAAATGTTTGATTGATCTACCGTAACCGTAATACCGGAGACAAACACAGCGCGGAGAAACATGACAGGGATGAGCCTGGCCAAAAGATCATAGTGGTGGAGAATAACGATATTTAGGGCATCAACGCAATCCGGAGTTGAATACGATGGTGTCATGGGTGGGTCGTAGGAAGTGGGCAGCAACAACAGCAAGAGTAACAGGATGGAAAACAAAGCAGTGGATTATACACGAGTACAGGACCGAGACTGACTGACCAACAAGACCAGAACGGGACGAGAACTGTGAGGGGGTTTCGCTACGCGGAATCATGGAAAGACACCTTGCCCTGGAGGGAACGTGTTGTGAGCCAGGCTTTGACGCCGACAACAGCCATGACCCAGCAGAATGCGATGCAGGTGAATGCCACTGCAGCATTCGCGAACATCATCACGTCTAAGAAGCAATGTAAGTTCTATGTGACGAGCCACAGCAAGAGCAGAACGCACCATCATGTCCCATGCGCATGGCACCGATCGTGATCTCCTCAGAACTGAGAATGAAGACGAGGCCGCCCAGGGCGAGCATGAAGGCACCGACAGCCTCACTAGGCGGGCGCGAAGGCAGAATTGAGCGCGGAGGACCGAGCCATGTAAAGAAGTACGTCGCCCAACGCATGACCATGAAGCCAGCAAGTGCGTAGCCCCAGAGCGCATGGATCTGAACCTGCAGGAAAACGTCAGTCGATACGGATAGGTGGTTTGAACAGGACACTGACCTGGAAGACGTAGTTCTGCGCGTGGGCGCTCATGGCGATACCAGTGACCCCGATGCAAAGCGCTGGGAACGGGTTGTAGCTCGCCAAGTACGTCGCAGGTTCTGCAACAGCGCTGCTTCGGCGGTCGGACGGATTCATGGAAGCTGTCGCGAATGCAGACATCCATCGGCGGAGACGACGAGACTCCATGCCCATACCGACCATGCCGGCAAACCAGTACATTGCCGCGATGGAGATGTGCTGGATCTGCTTCGTCGTGAACGGCGAGCCGGGCGCAGCGCCGAAACGTTCCATCCAAACGTTGGTGATACCGTACGTGAAGATGACCGCAGACTCGACGAACTCGGCGGAAACCGGACGTCCTTTAGGGGCGCGGTTCCATGCCCAGCCGAGGTTAGAGAACGAGCCGAGGAAACGAGCGAACGTGACCAGGCCATAACACCAAAAGATGCCGCCCTCTATAGGTCCGAGTGAGTATACGCTTCGGGGTTTAACTTTCGATGACCACGTACTGATGACGTGCGCGAGGCAGACATTGATGCGGTACCCCCGGCAGCCCCCGAGATAGATTGCAATCCCGACGGTGAGCTCGCCGAACGCAGCAAAAACTAAAACACGCTCCAGGACGTTGAAGATGGTGCTCCCGACGCGACGCGCAAACGACTTTGTGGGCGCAGCACTGGCGGCTGCCCCGAAGTCGACGTTGAGAGTCTCGTCCGAGTTGTGCGACTGGTGCGAGTTGGTGCGAGTGAGACGCTCAAACACGGTACGCTCAGAATTGGGCGTCTCCGGGTAATCATGATTGGCCCATTGTGCATCTTCGCTCGAACTCCCACGATCCTCTTCATGTTGATCGTCGAATACAACGTGCCGGGAACCGTTGTGTGGCTTGATGATATCGTCCTCGAGTTCCATCTCTTCCGGTTCTCCGACAACGAGGTTGGCATACTCAGCACCGTGGTGGCCAAACACGGAGCGCCCATCTTGCTTAAGCACAACTTGGCGCCAGAGCGCCCGGAAGCTGAATGCCTCGCCGTTCTTGACATCCTTCGCGTACTGGATCAAACGTCCGATCCCGGCGGCGAAGTCAATGATGGTGAGAACAAGTGCGATGAGTAACACGTAGTATGATTGCTTCGAGTGCACCTGTCCCTCGTACCTGCGAAACGGGTGAGCGGAGATGTCACCGCTGTACGAGGACGCGTACTTACATATTCGGCGTCAGCTTCCGGTAAAGGCTACTGGACGCACATCCGACAATAACCAGAGCCCAGAAGGCGATGACTGATGCACCGTGCCATGCGTGATTCACGCTACGCATAGCGATTCCTGAGGGCGGAGTCAGCTCGGCGGACCCACACGGAAAGTGGGCTCCGGCGCTGAAACGCACCAACTGGGAGAGCACCAAAGAACGCGCCACACATCGCGAGGACGTGCATGAGCATGAAGCCAGGGTATCGCTTTTCGGACGGATCGGAGTCAAAGTCAAGGGTCCAATACGATGGTGGCGGCGGGTGCGAGTCGCTTTCACTGAGCGTAGCCTTGGCCGGACCGGAGGGATGACTGTGGCCTCCGGCGTGGGCATGAGGGGCATCCACGGTGGCGGTTTCGTTGTGAACAGTGGCATGCTCATGTCCCTCGTCCCTCCTGAACACATACGCGGCCGAAGGAGTATCGCACGCGGTCAAATCACGGGCATTCGCGAGCGCGGTCGGAGTGGCACCAACCCCGTAAGACGAGCCCCAAAGCGCCAACGAAGGCAGGAGGAAGCCGAGCGTGATGCCTTGAACGACAATCATGACGGACTGCGCTGCCGTCTGGTAGTGGTGCGAGGGAGAAGGAGAGCGGGCGAATAAGGAAGACTCCGGCGCGACAGAGCGTTTCCGATTTTTATATGCGTAAGATCACGCACGGCCAGCCAACATGATCTCAAGCGCCGAAATCCGAGATCTTTACTCATCGCCCCCAGCCGCCGGAGTTCTAACATACCGAGCCAAGACGAACACGCTAATCATCCCATTGAACAACCTACGTCAGTCGACGTTCCAGATCAAGTCCTTGTCAGACACAGATGCATAGAGAGTTTCAGGTCACTTAGGAGCACAGGAAAGAGAGGAGATCCCAGTAGCACAGCCAGAAGCGATGGGGGCAACTCGCTGAATCAGCGACTCCCACTCGGGTACGTCACCCTTTTCGACTCAAGAACAAAGTTCCGCGCTCTTTGTGTGGGTGCTATGCCGCGCCCACCTTCTCGCGCTTTCGATACCTGTCCGTCCTCATTCCGCGTTCCCTTTTTGTTGCTTCCTGTCTCTCAAACAGGCCTATTTCTTTCTTCAGCATAAACGTGCAGTCTTACAGATGTATAATTCAAAATCAGTCCTGGTCATCTGTCGTACGTTCAACTGCGAAACCAGACACACCTCGAACTAGTTCTCGGCCTCATGCTCGCTGAACTCTCCGGCACATGCTTTCTCCTTGAGCTCGCGATGCGGCCCGATGACCGCCGTTAGCCGCCGGCGAATAATTCCCGCTGATTCTGCGCCGGAGGCCGACCTTTCTATCAAAGTGATACTGCGAACAAGCTTCTCAGCATCCCCGAGCACTCCCGTGCCCGCCTCCGCCGACCGCGAACCGGGTATACGAAGCGGTGGTAACGCCCATGTTGGACGCTTCGCGTCATTTGTGACCGTCTACACAGTGCGAATGGCAATCTCGGCGGTGTCTAGATGTGGCCATCGACCTGCTCTTCCTTCGGTTTGCGTGCGGAAGTCCTCCCGCCCGACCCACCTTCCCCGCAATAAGGCTGACTCCTTCGTCCGCAGACAAAGTTGGGCTTGATCACGATCGGTTTACCGAGGTAGCGTGCAACTGTACCGATATGGTGTTAGCGCCGAAGGCCCAAATCTACACCTCATAACATAGCAGCTTCTTTCGTTCCCAGAAGCCCCAGAGAACTCCGTGCCCGGGCATCGACCTTTTCGATGCTGTGTTCTACTCGTATGCGGTACTGTGTATATGTATGTTGATTGATCTATCACCATGAAGCACCGCGATGGGGTGTTCAACAATGTTCGAAGCGGGTCCTCTTCTCCCGACGGAAGACGGATGAAGATATCCCAGTGGACATCCTCCTCCACACCGGACTACTGGCGGTTTTTCGGCCCTATTACATGTGAGTGTGCAACCGGGCATGCTCAACGTATCACATTCAGTGAATGACTATGTGTCAGCTCCATCTCATTCGTTCTGCCGAGGAAAGGTGGACAAGGCTCAAGCGCATCCTTGCAGCTGCACCACAGTGTTCGTACAGTAATGATGCTCATCACTTTGTGTGTAATGCACTCGATGGTTGATCGGGAAATACATCCCCAGCATGTCCTAGTATCTTTCGCAAACGGGAATTGATGCGGTGAAGAGAAAAGGGCAGCAAGCATGTCCCGTCGGAAGTCGCTGAAGAGCATGCCAGCAGCATTGCTCCCCATTCCCAGTCACTGGCACAGGTACGCTCGGTGTTTATCCCATAGAGAACTTCTTGTTCACGACATCCACGCGCACATTGAGATTTGAGTTCAAAAACATGCTGTAAGTTCGTGCCAAATAACCGCCACCGACCTCTCACGCATAGTGGGCTTGGGTCAGCGCGGCGCAGACATATGAGATTTGATTCGCAGATCTTACAGCATTGGGCTGCGATACCTTAGGATTGCGGTGATGGTTGCTTTCTAGCTTGCATGTACGTTTGTCAGCGGCTGTGTAAGAAACTTGTAAGAGAACGGAGCACAGAATAGACTAGGAAGAAACTAAGAGAGCTGGGATCATATCGCGGGCTGGGATCTCGCCGCCCGAATGTTTGAGTGACCGGTGTGATATGTTGGGGGTGGCAGTACATGACGGTTCGTATCATGACCCGCAGTGTTGGATGGGATGTCAACATCAATCATGATCTGTCCACGACTACACGAACGTGACCCGTAGGCGCGTATGTGCGACACGCGTGGCAACAATGACGACGCGGGCTTATGTGATCGATGTACGTGGCGAGAAGCGTGTTCGGGTGTGGCCAGTGTGTGTGCAGGCTCAGACTTGTGTTTCTACATCCATCACCTGCATGACTGCACGCACCTTCCGCGTCGAGCTTCCGACGCACAATCACTCGTTTGTTGTCGAGATCGCGCCCGAGTCCTCGGTGCACGACTTGAAGGCGGAGATCGAGCGTGTCTGTACAGGCCAGCCGCGCGCGGATGCGCAGCGTATTATCTGGCGTGGGCGTCTATTAGCCGACCACGAGAAGGTGGCGGAGATACGTACGGTGCGGTGAACGCGCTACTTGGATAATGCGATCGGGATATGGAATTAAAGCTCTGTTGTCAGGAGGGTAACGAGCCGACAACCATACATCTCAATGTGCGCCCGAACGGCTGGACCTCCCAGCCACCAAATCTCTCTCCCTCTGTCGATACCAGGGTCGAGGTCGCTCCCTCGCTAGTCCATACGCCCGTCACGGGAATGTCGACCCCGACATACGCACAATCGGGACCGTCCTTCACTCGCCAGCCCGCTCAGTCGGTTAGATTTGCCCCTGCACCAACTTCACAACATTCGGCCGGCGCTTCCAATGGCTTGCATCCGTCGCAACAACAGCACCACGACCTGTTGGAAGCCTCGAGACTACTCTCCTCCTCGCTTGGATCTACCGGGTCTGGAGTGTGGCCCCCACCCCTACACCCCCAGCCTTCTCCGTTCGCTCCGTACACCACACCCACCACTGCGCCTATGACAGGACCGACGCCAGCACCTTTCTCATCGTCGCTTCAATCCTCTCAGGCTCCTGAACAACCTCTCCTACCCTCATACCATCCTCTGATGAGCGGCCCTTCTCCCCGAGCGGTGACCGTGACCTACATCGTCAGCATGCATGAATTGGCTTTACATGCGCTGCTCACCGGAAAGCTTGATTACTCCATTTTGGTCACCAACGACATGCGCCAAGTGGCCGTGCAGCGTCTTGCGGCACTTGGGTGGTCCTGGCCCGAGCTCTTTGATACTCCGTTCCCACCAGAAGCGCCCGATCCAATAACGCTTATATACGAGCATACAACGATCAAGTATGTGGCATTGTTGTCTCTGCAGGATATCAATAACAACTTACTCTTAGTGGTGCGCATTACCTACGCCTAGTCCAACCGGGAACACCGACCCCAGTCCAGGCGCATGCACTCAAGGTACTCGAACAGACATTTCCTTTGCTCTACCTTCCTGCAAATGCGCCAGCCGCCCCCTTGCAACCTCTACCATCGCCTACGCAAACTGCCGCTGCTCCGCCCGCAAACAATGTCCAAGCTATCAATGATCGTTTACGCGAGATAGGCGTACCGGGCCTGCGGGTAGAGCGTGAGGTCGTCTTCGAGATCCAGCTTAGACCCCTCCTTATGCCTCTGATGCTGCTCGTTATGCGCGCGGCTATCATACTCTGGCTTTTCGCACCGTCGGGCAAGCCAATGATCACATTCGCTGTTGTGGCCTGGTTCGTCTACGAGACATATACGATGCTCCGTGCCGCCTTTGTCCGCCTCAACCCTCCGCCGCGCCGTCGCGGTAACAACCAACCAGGAGCGCCACCCCAGGCGCCACAAGCAGCGCAGGGACAAGAAGGTCCGGTGCCCGGCCAGCCACAGGCTCAACCTGAAGCCCCAGGGCAGCCGGGTGGGCCCGCCGCGGCGAATGTCAACGGCAACCATAATGGCGGCGCGGCGGCAGGTGTGACACGGCATCCGAATGTGCCGGTGCGCGAGGACTTGCCGTATTCGGCAGTCGCGTTGGAGAGCGTGGCACAGTTGAACTTAGCGGATGAGGAGGCAGCTTTGAATGGACGGATCCGCGAGGACCCGCCACTGGGGCGGAGGATATATGCGTTCTTCGCCCTTCTGCTGTTCACGGCGTATCCCGCCTACTGGGATCGGCGAAGGCAACACCTGAGGCAACGCGAGGGGCGGATCAGGACTGAGTTGCGTGCGAGGAGAGGGCTGGAGGAGGAGTTGACTGCTAGGGAGGATACGGAGGAGAGCGAGGAAATCGCAAGGAGGGCGAATGAGGCGAGGGCACGAGCAAGGGCGGAGGTGAATGCTGCGCATGAGCGGAGGGCGCCGTGGGTGAAAGCGTATGTAGAGCGTGTTGGGCGCGATGAGTGGGTGGATGAGTAGAGCTGTTGTAGAGGGATATGATGCATCTTTTTGCTGTGCATCCTAGTATGCGATCTGCATGCCGTCTCTCGTTGCGTGAAGGTACTTTGCCCTGGGCATGTATGTTTCTTTGACTTCCACGCAATGCTTGCATTTTAGTGTCCTATGGACGTGCTGAAAGGAATTAACCTTCGTGTTTTCAGAGAGATTCGTTATGAGCCTCGATGATGTTGCTGTAGGTAGTTTATGTCTGCCTCCTGGCAAAGAGAAGACTTGGATAGGATGGATGGCTGGACGTGGCAGCGGGAACTCGCTCAGATCAGCTCTTCTCATCTCGGACTACGTGCGTCGCGAAACAGTAAAGTCTATTTAAATCGATCCGCACATACGCTTCGAAAGTCATCGATATGGCAACTACTGCGGATCGAATAGTAGGGTCGCAGTCAAGATGGGGTGTCTTTCCGAAGGTCATCTTATTCACTTCCTTCAAACACGGAGGCGTCGGTGTATGTTTGAACGGGCAATGTATCGTAGCGTCGACGACTACGGGTCTTATTGTCCTTTCTTGGGGTCCGAGACCCGTCTACCTGCGTATTCGGCTCGTGGCGGTCAAGATCCAACAACATGTGGACGCCGCATGACGCCTTATGTGCTACTGATAGGGTGGGGCAGCGATCTCGGATGTGCATCCTTCGCACTGTACCTTTAGCATAACCCTTGAAGGAGATCCGCCTGAGAGATGTGCGCTGTGGAAGCGGTCATTAGTAGATCCGTATGGATCGCCCGTGTTGGGCCGGACGGGCTGTAGTGAACGTTCTGAATGGACCGGTTGTAGAGAGTTCCAGGGGTAGTGATTAATGCTCTTGCTGTGTATTCCGTATGTGATGGATGATAGAATGAGACGTGGGCGCTTGCGTATGTTGCTCGGTGATGGGCCGCGTGCGGCCCTTGTGTGGTCGACGCGTCTTTGATCTGGGATGTCAATATAACTTTTTGAGTGTCGTTCTGCCTGCCACTCCGGGCCACAAAGAGTTTCGCGACCTGAAGCACGGAGTAATGCAATACAACGGGCAGGTCTTTGTGCGATTACGTCTGAAGGGGAAAGGGGGTTGCGCGGACGGGCACTCGAGGGTAGTGATGGAAAGCGGTGGCCCAAACCGAGTATAAGGGCGCGGATAGACTTTGTCTCTGGCCTTCATCCTTGCTGCTCTCCCTGTGTCGCCGCCTCTCATATCCCAAATTTCTGCTGTGCACTACTACTGCTACTGTTGTACCTCGGTCTGTGTTGACGGATTGACGGATGGCTTCGACGTTTGACACGCTCATCCAAGAGCTCACGCGCGACGCTCAGCGCGCCCAGCCTCGAGACGCGCTACAGTTCTGCGCTAATTGGTTCCATTCTCGGCTCGAGGAGCAGCGTACACGCGTGCGCGATGCTATCCAGACTCGTCCCTCGCTCGCCGCTGCCCTGCCCCACGATCTGTACACCGACCGCCCTGCTCGCGCCGCGGCCGCGCCGGCGGCAGGAACACAGTTCACGGATCCATTCAGCAGCGAGCCACGCAGGCCATCCGCGTCCCAGAGTCCGTTCCAGAACGCTAACCCTTTTGGGACACTAAATGTGCCCGGTAACGCCCGTCTTGTTTCGCCTGATGGCACGCCCGACCCGACAAGCACCTACGAATCTGCGCCACCGACTTTCCAGTTCGAGGACACCACCATGTCCGATCCTTACTATTCCACCTACGATCACATCACACCCTCCCAGTCACCTGCACCCGGTGATTATCTCGGCCCACCAGGCTTTATGGCCATGCAACGTCGCACATCTGTGAGCGCAGAGCCAATCTCTCTCGACGGCGAGAGCAACGAGCCCCTGCCGTTCTTCGAGAAGACCGAGGAGCAGCTCGCGCGCATCAGGGCCTCAATCAAAGATAACTTCCTCTTCCGTGGACTCGACGAGGAGCAGGAGACGGGCGTACTCAATGCGATGCGCGAGCAGCCAGTGTCCGCGCTGAGCGTGCTCATCCGCCAGGGAGATCCGGGCGACTACTTCTACGTCGTCGAATCTGGAAAGCTCGAGTGCTACATCCGTCCAGATCCGCTGCCCGAATGGTGGTCCAAGGACCTACCACAGGGTATCGCTGCCCCAGGCTCAATCGTCCAGTTGGAACATCTACCCGAGTTCGGCAAGATGGTGGCAGAATGTCCTGCTGGCGCAAGCGTTGGCGAGCTTGCTTTGATGTACGGCCACCCACGTGCGGCGTCGGTCATCGCCATGGCCGATTCCATGCTTTGGGCTCTCGACCGGATCACGTTCAGGACTATCATTCTCAAGGCTGCTCACCGTCGCCGCACGATGTATGAGCACTTCCTCGAAGGCGTGAACCTCCTCCAGTCCCTCAAACCTTACGAGCGAAGCAAGGTTGCTGATGCACTTGTGAGTAAGACGTACGAGGACGGGGAGCCGGTCGTGGTGCAGGGCGAGATGGGCCGCACCTTCTTCTTCGTCGAGGATGGCGAGGCGGTCGTGACGCAGCTACAGGAGGGAGAAGAGGGTGAGCAACGGGAAATGGTCGTCGGCCGCCTATCCCGGGGAGATTACTTCGGAGGTACGTACTACGCGCTCCTTTCTTCGGCTACGCGGTGCGGTGCAGCGACGCGATGCTCACGCGCTTCTTCGCGGATTTACAGAACTCGCGCTACTCCACCTCGCGCCCCGGGCTGCGACGGTTAGCGCGGTTAGGCGCGATGCCGGATCGACCCTACCGAAGCTCAAAGTGGCGGCGCTGGACGCTCAAGCTTTCACGCGTTTATTGGGGCCATTGAGGGAGATTATGGAAAGGAATGCGACGACGTACGGGCCGGGCTTCGGGTCGCCGCACTGAAGAATCTTGGATATATGTAATACTGTACTACCGTAGAGCTAGTCTTGCTTGATGTTCTTATGTTGAATTGCACGGATCGTCATATGGTCGCATGCACCCAGTTGAATGGGACGGGCTTTTTGGGCATCGACCGTCGCATAGCAACGGAGTAGCAACACCCCATTGCTCACGCGAATGATCGGGATTCGGGGTCTACATATTATCGACGCTCCACCTTGCACACGGTCTGCGAGCAGGTCTCAACACGCATCTATCACCCGCCGTGCGGATCGCTTTGCTCTTCACTTCTGACCCCATCTTCGACCTTGGACTTGCCTTTCTGTCTCCTCGTCTCCCGCTCCTAGACCTGGCGACGGCAAGCCACCGATCACCAAAACCCACTTGAATATCGACTCGGAAACACAACCCTCACGCTCCTTATTGCTCTTCAAACCCCTCCAGTCACTCGCGTTGTAACCATGGCCGTTCAGGTGCACAACGCCGTTCAGCTCTTCAAGAGGGCTGGACTCCTCGGTGGTCGTGAGTCTCTTTGACAGCTCCTTTGTCCTGACGCGTCTTGCTAAACGCGTCTGTCTCACCTGCAGTTCTGTGAGTTGGCCATATGTCATGACGTCTCGGGCCCCAAACTGAACCACCGCAGCGGCGGCGATGACGACGACGACTCGAGCGCGACCAGCACCGCTGCGTCGGCCGCCGCAACCAAGAACTCTGGCTTGCTCGGCGGTCTCGACGACGGTCTCAGCTCCGTCGGCGCCGGCCTCACCAGCGGCGTTGGCGAGGTCACGTCCGCCCTCGGCGGCCTGGCCCCGTCGGCCACGACAACGAGCTCGTCCGCGGCAGCGACTTCCTCCGTTGCGTCCACGACCCCGTCTGCGACGGTCGCTTCTTCGACGTGAGTTCCATCTTCCCACGGCCGCCCCCCTCCCAGTAACAAAGCGCAATAATCTCATTGCCACCCCAATTGTTTATAGTTCAATTTCTTCGTCCTCGAGCAGTGCTCTTACTACATCTTCTTCTACAAGTTCGGTGCCGCTGAGCAGCGCCCCGCTTTCTTCTTCCAGCTCCGCTCCGCTCTCGTCGGCGACGTCCTCGGCAGTTTCCAGCGCCGCTAGCTCGACTATCACTGCGGCACCCTCCGTCTATGTAGCGACCGAGGGTGGACAGGCCGTGACCATCACCTCGCACATCACCGCTCAGGCTGCAGAGTCCACGAGTTCGGCCGCGCCCGCTCCGGCAGGTTTCCTACAGAACAAGGGGGCCGTAGCCGGCACGTTCACTGTTGTGGGCCTAGTCGTGCTTGTTCTTCTCTTCATCGCCTCGACATGGTGCATTCGCCGTAACAAGCGCAACCGTCTTCTCGAAGAGGCCGTCGACTGGTCTCCTCAGACACACCTTGCCGGTGGTGCCGCTGCCGACACTGAGAAGGGTTACCCGTCTGATCTCTACCGCACCAACTCCGGATCGAGCAACAACAGCCGCTCCACATCGAATCGTTACCCGGCCCCTTCGACGTACCGTGACCACCCCCAGCCGCCGCTCCCGAGCCAGAACATGAGTCAGAACATGTATGGCAATGGTGGAAACGCGTACGGTGGTTACTACGATAAGCCCGTTCCGGCTGCTCCAGGTTCGCAGTACGCCGGTTCGCAATACGCGCCGAGTATTGCTCCGAGCCAGCGTACCCAGCAAGCGTACGGCCAGACGACGTACGGACAATACCCGGCTTACAACCAGGCTCCGCCCCCTCCGTCGCTCCAGCCGGCCCAGAACCCGTTCAACCCGAACGCGAATGTGGCGCTCGCAGCGCCGCCTTTCGATCGCTCGCATGCGCGCACCCCGTCGCCCACTGACAGTGACATGGCGTATCTCGGCTATGTCGATGCTCCTGGCAATGGTGTGCGGCTTGGCCGTAAGGTCAGCCTGACCAAGGCTACGGCCACTACGGTCCAACATGGGTCCGCAGAGGGCGCACCTGACGGGCCGTCGGCGCTCAAGGTCGTCAACGAGTGAGAGGGTGGTCCGTTACCCAGCTGAAAGAAGATACCCCGCCCGCTCTCCCGCTCCGCCTCTCTTCCCGCAGGCCGGTGCTATCATTATACCTTGCACTACCTAGCCCTTCGGACCCTCCCCCTCTGCTCCCCTTTTCCTTTCGTTGCTGTGCATCTTCATGGCGCATGTAGCCGCCGTTGTTCTTCCTGCTAGGCATCTGAGTTCTTTCACGACCCCGTCTCGGACTAGCTCGTCGCTCCCTTGTGAGAATAGACGCTTACTCTGAAGTTCTGCTGTTTCAACCCCGTGTATATCAATCGTTCGCTTGCCGCTTTCCTTACCTCGATTAATGCCACTGAGCACTTGTTTTCGACCGCTTGTGACGCGTGTGAGCATATAGAGGTAGGTTTCGTTACAATGAGCGAGCCAGGGATCTATAGTTCTCTATCCTTCTCCCCTTTCCCTGCGATGGAACCCTGGCTCCCTCGCTTTTCATCCGTTTGGGTCTTCTCATCATCGATCCTTGCTCTTGCGATTTCCACGCTCTCCGCCCGAGTCCGCTTCTCGCGCTTCTCCAAACACCACACTAACCATGTTGCGCCCAGCGTTGCTACGCACACAGCGATCATCGCAATGGCACCCTTTCTGAAGCGCGGTGCATCAGTCGCCGGATAGAAGACGAGAGGCCACCACGCGTTGACGACATTGTTCCACATACTGCACAGGCCGACATTAATTCAAATCTTGTGAAGATGGGCAGAGAAGCGGCGCACTTCATGGATGCAAGCACGATTGCGCGCTCCTGGTCATCGTCGGCGCAGATCTGGTTGGCCCATGCAAAAGTCGTTGCTTGACCCGCATACGATGCGCCGGCGACGTAGTACGCCACAAACTTGAGCCACGTCGGCGAGCTCCATACGAGGATGCAGATAGCCGCAAAAATGCAAGCTACAGACATGTAGACCAGGACCATCCATCGCTTCTGATTTCTGTCGGTCAAGGTTGCAGCTGCTAGGGTTGAGACGATGGCGAAAGCGGTCATGCCACTCGGGTAATAATCAACGTTTTCGACAGAGTAGCCGCCTATGGCAGAGAGCCATTGGCCCATAATGTTATTCGAACCAAAAGACTCTGTTTCTCCGGATATTGCGAACTATTGAGCGTCAGCCTCAGCGTATAACCACAACAGGACCGAGGATACGGACCAATAGACTGCATCCGTACCAGCGCCAGCGACCCAAAACGCGCTTGAAGACGCCCCAAGATAGCTTGTGCCGCTTCACGTCAGATACATCCTCGAGACGTTCTGCTGACAAGAGACGTTCCTCTTCGGTCAGGTAGAACGCCTTAGTCGTCGCTGGGAGGTCAGGGAAAACCAGGAAGCCGTACAATGCGATTGGAAGCGTGATGATTCCGTCTATGATGAACAGCCACCTCCAACCGCTACGACCATCCACACCGTTGAGATTTCTAGGTGTGAATTCAGCGACCCCGCTAAGCCGCGATTCCAAAGGAGTCACCTGTATACCGCTCCTTGGAGAACGCCAGAGAATCTGGACGATGAGATAGGTTCGATATCAGAGCATACACTCGTGAGCTATTGTGGCTTACAGTGTTCCGACAAGTCCGCTACAAGTGAATACCGCAGAGCGCTTTCCCAGCTCACCGGGTTTATACCACCTAGCACAGGTGTCACAGTAGAAGCCAGGCATCACAATGGGCAACTCACGATCCCAGAATGTAATGCACGCCCACAAAGGTGGATGATTCGACGATGCCTTGGAGGAATCGGATGCCATAGATCTGGCGTGATTTCACAATGAGTTGAGATCGTACGACGACGGATGACTACAACCCTACCTGATGCACGTTCGAGACCACGCTCGTACTAGCACAATGACTCAGTGATGTATCTTAGTAACCGAAACGCTCATCTACCAGAAGGTCAAGATAGCCCATGATATTTGCATCACAGGGAGCCATATCCGCGGCCTGACCACTTGCAGCACTAGGTTATCTATGCCATCTCAGCGCTCACACGCGCATCATCTGCCGAAACACTTACTGGGTATCATGCCGACAATGTACCCGCAGGTGAACAGAGTATTGATTTGCTAGATAAGCGTGGGCGTCAGAAGCAGGAACCCGGATGTGGAGAAAGCGTCTACGTTGAACTGCGTCCCGACCATATGCAGCTCTTCCCGCATCCCAGACACGTACGCATTGTTGACATTCGAACGATCCAGATCTGCATGGTTAGCGTTCAGACGCGGCGCATACAAGGAGGTCTGTATGAATGAACGTACAGTTTGTGAAGTACTTGTCGCGTCGGGTATTGTCACTCGCGGAACAACAGTCGATAGAGGTACTCTTACCATTAAGCAACAGTACGAGAGTATGAACCAGTCGATCTTGAACAATAATCTTCGCTCAGCGCGAGAAAAATCATCGTCACCAAGCAGGCGCCTTCGTAAACGAGCCACAGTACCCAAAGCCATGACAGTCGCCACCTGAGTCACACAAAGTCCTTGATCAGTCAGCTGTCCCAAAGCTCTACTGAAGTAGAAGATGGCGGTCGGAGACAAAGCCTGGTGTGGCGCCGGGGAGTGCGTGTGGCGATTTCATGTTATATGCACCGGGTACCTTCCAGAATGGTCAGATCAAAGTGCTGAAGGAGAAAAGCCACGGAGCAAAAGGCGTGTGACCATTCTTCGGCGTGCCGTTGCCGACGTCTGCTACCTCACACAAACGTCCATGCAGCACCACTTCAGCTGGTGCATTGACATACGCTACGTATGAGCAGCGACACTTCGCTCTGATCTCTGTCATCCATTTATGTCACTTGGAAGGAGTCAGGCTTGCATGCGCAAATACGCGTGTGCCATATACATGTACTACATCTTACAACATATGTTCATCTTTTTCGCATCTCCATCGCCTAAGCCGTAGGAATAGCGAGCGTGCGGCCCTCACGCGAACTCTGGTGTGCCAGCTGAATGACCTGTACTGCCAGAGCCGACTCCTCCCACTTGACAGCCTGTTCTGCCGTGCCCAATATGGACTCGGCTAGGTTGCGGAACAAGTCCTGATACGACCCGGGCGCCTTTGACGGCCATATGGACTCAACGATGGAGCCATCATCGCGGAGGTTGTCGAGGGTGCCGTACAATGACTCTGGTTCAATACCGTATGTCTTGCCGTGGATATCTTGCGCACTAGGCATGGCGCGGAGTTGATCCTCCTGGATGTCGACGCCGAACTTGACGTACGTGCCCTTGTCACCACGAACGATAAAGCGGGGCTGTTTGGCGCGTGCAGACAAGATATGTCCGCGAAGAATCGCTGTGAAGGGGTGCTTTGAGACTTTGCCGGCGGGGTAGCGCAAGATTACGGTGAACTATGGACAGGCAAATTAGGGCGGATGCGAGCTGTTCAACGATCATGAACATACGCTGTCATCGACGTCAGGGGAACCGAGACCACGGACATTCTCAGTTATACCGGTGACAGTGGCGGGTCGGCCGAACAACGTGAGCGCTTGGTCGATAAGATGCGCGCCCAAATCGAATAACTGGCCAGCAGCAGGCTTTGCCTCATCCTTCCAAGTACCCTTGAGCTCGTTGCGGTAGCGATCCATGCTGCGACAGCCCATGAATATCATTCACAGCAGCACTGACCAACATGTCACTCACTGGGACTCGAATTCAACCAGTTCACCGAGCGATTGCGCATTTGTGGCGGGAAGGGCGAGCAAGCTCTTGAGTGCGAGATAGTCCGAGTCCCATCGCCGGTTCTGGAAGGGGTACAGAACCAGGCCCTTCGCTTTTGCAAGATCGCGAAGCTCCCATGCAAGCGCCGCGTCAGGAGTGATTGGCTTGTCAACCAGTACTGTAGGATTGCCAAGTGAAATGAGCGTGATGAAGATAGAACATGAACGATTAGGACACACCATGTTTTCCAGCCGTCAAAGCAGCCTTCGCGTAGTCGTAGTGGGTCTCATTGGGAGTGCCCACGATGACAAGCTGGATCTCGGGATCCGCGCAAACATCTTCGATCGTGCGATGGATGACCTGTGGCGCGACCCCGAAGCGCTCCTTGACCTTGCCACCCTCAGACTTCGGGTTGCGCTCGAGCACGGCGTGAAGTTTGAAGTACTCGGGGAGAGCGAGCACAAAGGGTACATGAAAAGCCAGCCCAGCGAGGCCGACACCAAGGACACAGACGTTGATAGGCTTGTTGACTGATGCCATGATAGCAATGGTGGGGTATGCAGAAGATATGTCGGAATCGGGTGGACTTGAGCTAGATTTTTATGCGACTGGCCGGGACGGTACCGGCTGAAAGGATCGAGTCGCCGACCCACCTCGCCCGTGGGGAGGGAGGTTAGCATCCGAAGAGTACCGGAAGGCGGAAGAGAGAGCGGCTCGGGTTCCTGGGCGGAAGAACGTCATGGCGTCAAGGAAGTTCTGCAGTTCGACTTGGAGCGCCTTGTCTCCGTGCCTTCATCCAAACATCCCCGCGGTCATCATGGCCGTGCCCGCTTCATGTACACGTTTTGTCCTCGCACTGTCACCTCATGTATCCGAATATTCGCTGCTGCTAGCAATTTGAAAGTCATGCGCTCGATAACTCTTCTCGCTCTCGGCGCGTCTGTAGTCCGCGCACAACTCGCCCTTCCCAATCCGGCTTGGCAGCCCCCCAATCCGAGTAACGGCGCCCAGAAGTCCAATTCGACTTCGAAGCCTAACCCGCAGTGGTCGAACCTGTTGGGTGACTTGCTGTATTTCTATGAGGCTCAGCGTAGCGGAACGTTGCCGTCCACGAACCGCGTGTCATGGAGGAACAGCAGTGCCATACAGGACGGCGACCTCGAGGGCGGCTACTACGATGCGGGAGGTATGAGCGTTCATCTCAGTACACAACTAGTCCTGACCGTCGCAATAGACTACATTAAATGCACATTTCCCCTTTCGTTCTCCCTCATGTCTATATGCTGGGGTGCGATAGATCACGGCCAAGGTACGTCCGGCTCTCCGCATCACGACATCTTTGCTCAATCCTACTCAGGCTACGACATGGCTAACCAAACGGCTTATCTCGATGACATGTTGCGCTGGGGCCTTGACTGGCTCGTCAAGGTGCGTAGCTTGCCACATTGTGCTCCGCGATGTTCACCTAGTATCCACAGGCTCACCCGAACAACGATACCCTTTACGTCCAAGTTGCTGATGGAAACCTCGATAACGCCTACTGGGGTGGCGACTTGAGTATACCCTATCCACGACCAGCATATCAGATTAATGCGACCCAGTATGTGATCCAATCTGCCATGCTATCACTAGCACTCAAATGTTGTATGCAGCCCTGGCACAGATGCGGCGGCACAAGCAGCAGCAGCCTTTGCCATGTGCTCAAACCTCTACGCTAATCGCACTCTCGGATCGTCCTACACCGCTCCTGCCTCCTTACAGAACGCGACCTACGCCTCTACATTGCTCACGCACGCGGAACAACTTTATGGCTTCGCCATCAACACTTCCACACACAAGCAGCAGAAGTATCAAGAAGCGGTCCCGCAGACGGCGTACCCATCCTCATCATACGGGGATGATCTTGCAATTGCAGCTCTTACGCTCGCATGGGCTACGAACTCGAGCGACCTTTTCAGCGCTGCACAAGGCTACTATGACCAATACGACCTCGCGACGAATGATAGCGTCTTCAACTGGGACGCCAAGGCTCCCGGCGTGAACGTTCTGGCGGCTCAACTCGCTCATGCGAACTCGATCTTCTCAGCAAACGTGTCGGCCTGGCAGTCCCGTGCGGAGGCTTACTTTGACCATGTAATCGAAAGCCAAGACACAACCAGTGGAGGTTTGCTCTGGTGGCAAGGGGATTCGGATGACGCCTCCTTGAACCCTGCTCTGAACTTCGCGATGCTGCTCCAGCGATATGTTCCTCTTGGTTCAAGCTACGCCAAGCAAGCATCTTATCTTGTACGTTGTGGACGTTACCCTCTCACTCCGCTGGCGCTGATCAGTCCTAGGATGTCGCCCAAAGGCAGCTCGACTATGTGCTGGGATCCAACCCGATGCATGGTACGCGGAGCTTCGCATCTTTTTCTTCCCATCTGTTACTAATGCGTTATCCCATAGTGCCCTACGTTGTCGGGGTGAACCCTAACTCGCCCTCAAACCCACACTCTGCCGCGGCAAGCGGTGGGGACAACGTCACCGCTATTGATACTGATCCCGAACAAGAGGCCTATATCCTTTACGGCGCGGTCATTGGCGGTCCTGATAGACAGGACCGCTACTTTGACTTGCGCAGTGACTGGGTTGAGACAGAGGTAACGCGCATGAAGCTGTACTGTTTACTGGTATGCTCATCAAGTATGCAGGTCGCGCTGGACTACAATGCACCCATGCTAACGCTTGTCGCTATGCATGTCGCCAACGACACGACAGATCCCTTCTACACGAGTCTCCAAGGTGGCGCTTACGATTCTGTCAAGCCCAGTGGGACCCCCTGTGACGACGCCATGCCCTGTGCAGCGACCGGCCATCTTTCGACAGGGGCGAAGATTGCGATTGGTGTGTGCACTGTAGGGTTCCGTTAGTAACTCCCGAGGCCCCCTGTTATGTATCGTATCGAATTGTTACGTTAACAATGGTTGTTAACAGGTGTTACTAACTCAAGGGTTAATAACAGGAATAACAGCGTTAAAAATATTTATTAACTGTGTTAGCGGCAGTAACAGGTGTTGCCCCTCCATATTTCGCACATCCAGCACCATCCCCGTCGACCTTGCACTCGCGGCTCCCTCATCCGAGATCCGCTGGGATACAGCCATCGCGTTTGCTAGGTCTTGTCGCGGCGCGGCGATGTACGAGGATCCGGTCGGGCCTTGCTGTCATGCACCTGAGCGGCCATGGCCACAATGGTATCCATTTATGCTAGACAGCGAGGTTGCCGTACTCGTACATCCCTTGCGAACTGTCTGCCTCGCATCCGCGCCCGCCATCGCCGTCGCGATGATTCGCGCGTCGCGGCGCGGATCCGAAGCCGGTCCGCCTCGGCGCGCCGCGCACGCCCGGACACAGCCCCCCTGCTGCCGTCCACCATAGTTCCACGCGGGTCTGAAGCAATGCTAAGGGCAGACCCGTTGAGGCTGTCTGCGCGCGGTCGCCCGGGGCGACTCGTCATCCCAATCCATCTGCCGAGTGGCGAATTGCTAACATGGGTTAACAGGGCCTGTACGGGCCCTCCTGTGAGTTACTGTTAATAACCTGTTAATAACATAGATACGTAACAGCTGTTAGAGGGGAATTGATAACTAACGGAACCCTAGTGCACTGGTCTCGCCGGCATCGTTATCATCGGCATGGCGCTGTACTGGTTCATACGTGCAACGAAAAACCATCGAGCGAATCGCGCGTCGTCATAATGGACCTTGGACTCTTATGTAATATCTACCCTTGTAATGGCTTCATATACTCTACGTGGACGAATATGGATGTTGTCGTCCGTCTTGCTCGCAATTGACCCCATCACTGTCACAGAGCAAGCGTCGGTATTTGATAAATGACACAACACGCAGCATGAAATAGACATCTAGTACACCTCAAGAACATAGCGTTCCTCCTCCTTCAAGCTCTCCAAGAAGTCCGCGGCACCCTCCAACGTGTACCCATGGTGCTTCACCAAAGCCGTCCTCAAGGCCTCAAACACGTCCGGTACAGGCCACGTCGGGCCACAGAGGTAGAAAACTCCGTTCTGCTCGCGCAGCATGTGCGCAAGTGTTTGCGCGTCCTCGAGCATCTTGTGCTGGATGTACACTTTCTTGGGTCCATCGCGAGAGAACGCGAGTCCGGCTTTGGTGATGACTCCGTCGCGGATGAAGGCTTCGATCTCTTCACCGTATAGGTACTCTTCAGACTGCTTGCGCGAGCCGAAGTAGTAGTACGCCGGGCCAGCGGGGAGGCCCTTCTCCGCGAGAGCGGCGCGATGTTGAAGGAAAGCGCGGAAGGGTGCGGCACCGGTACCAAGACCGGCCATGATGAGAGGCTGCTCGTCGCTCGCAGGTAGCTGGGGACTGGGTCAGCATGCATACGGGGAGAGTAGATATGCGAGAGACGTACCTTCATGACGCTGGGCTTGATGGACACCGTCACCTTCTGCCCGATCTTCAGGCCGGCCAGGTAACGCGTGCACTGGCCGAAGCGCGGCGTTCCGCTCGGCGTCGCCCACTCGACAGTGACGACAAGCAGATCCACGCGATCACCAACGACACTTTGAGCGCTTGCGATGGAGTAGTGACGGGGTTTGATATCGCCGACAAGTTCGCACAGGATCTGGACCGGCGGGCGGGCGCTCTTGTAGCGCTTCAAGACATCCGCGAAAGTAACCGTATCCTTCTCCGACAACTTCTTGAAGGTCGCCGCACCCTCTGCAGCACCGATGAACTGCAACGCATGCTTATCGACGCTGTCGCTCGTATACGCGGCCAAGTCCGAGTAGAAGGACTTGGGCGGTTTACCAAAGAGATCGATCTGCTGTTGGAGCGCTTGGAAGACTGTGCGAACGTGCGAGCGACCTTCTTCGCCAGGCACGGGCAAGGCGATGAGCTGGTTCGGATCGGCACCGTACCACTCGCAGAACTCGAGCACGTCGTCTTCGTCGTTCCATCCGTGCACACCGAGCGCCTCGCCGATCTCGTACTTCAGACCGGTACCGGCCGTATCGAACTCGAGGTGGAAGACGTTGCGGTCGTACTCCTCCGGCGTCAGGCGGCGGTTGACGGTGCAGGTGACGAGGAAGGTACGCTCTGGGAGCTCAGGGCGTAAAGCGGGGTTCTGGGGGTACTTCTCTGCCGTGGGCTCGACGGGCGGCGTGAAGGCGCTCGGGAAGAGCAGGTGCTTCGCGGCGTCACGCCATGAGACGAGACGAGCGCCGTTCACGATAGGCTCTGAGTCTGCCTCGACGGCGATGGCGTTGAAACCAAAGACCTTCAGCGCCTGGCCCTCCTTCTCGGCAACGGCGCCAGTAAGGTCTACTTCTTTGAGCGCCGTCCACACGCGTGCGTTGATCTTCTTCAAGTCGTGACCTGCGACAGGCGACTCGTATAGGTCTTCAGCGACCTTGAATACGGCTTCTTCGGTAGCGCGGGCGCCGAAGTAGAGTCGCAGGAAGGCGAGGTGGGCAACAAGCACTTCCGCCTTGGTAGCATCCTCGCCACGGGCGTCCAGCTGCCCAACAAGCTCCTTGGCGTCAATGATGCAGAGGCGAATCTTGCGCTGCTGAATGAGTTCCAGACTTTCTTTGGGGATGTTCGAGACGAACTCCGCGGCGGTCCAGGACGTGACGACGAGAACGACAGAGCCCGGCGCGGCGTATTCAAGGAGGGAATGCGACCTGAGAAGCGCTTGATCGAATACGGCAAGGAAGTTCGCCGAGCTCTCAAACGAGAGTGGGATGGTGAACGACAGAGGAACGGAGTCCGTCGGCGCGTCCTTCGACGATAAGAGGATGCGGTCAGCCTTGACGCCTCCAGGCTTCGAAAGAACGTCGAAAGCCGGAAGGAGGCGCGAAGACAAGCGCGCGCTCTTTGCAAACGTCTTGTTGATTGCCTCGCCCACGTTCGCGAGGGCGCTACCGGGCGAGCTGAAGAAGAGCAACTTGCTGGCAGGGACTGAAGGCGCCTTCTGGATGACCGGCTGGCCAACTATATCGGACAAGAAACCCGTAAACGTAGTCGGATCGTTGACGAAGCGCGTCGCGGACTCCGGCGTTACGAGTTTGGCGTAGACCGACGGGCCGGGCCCGACGGGGTTGAACAGAGCGCTGAACACGTCTCCGAAGAGAGCGCCCTGTGAGATGCCCGCGGGCGCATCCTCCACGACGAAGACTTTCTTTAAGATGGACGGGAGGACGGCACGCAGGGAATCCTCGTCCCACGGGCGCAGGACACGAACGATGAGCACGCCCACGCCCGGAGTGTCCTTCGCCACTGCCTTTGCGGCCAAAGCCAGAGGGCCGTTGAGGAAGGCCAGGACAATCGTAGCGTCTTTGTCTCCCGCGTATTCAAAGGGCGCATATCCTGCCTCCTTCACGGCATACTGTATAGTGACGCCGAGCTCTGACTGCGACGTTGTTGGGGGCGAAAGAGCCGGGCCGAGCTCGCGTGTGGCGCCGTGGTGGTCGAAGAAGTGGATGGCATGCGTGGAAGTGCGGTAAACGGCGGCGGAGAGATCGACGGCCTCCTGGGGTGTGGCGGAGAGCACGATGGAAAAGGTCGCCGGAAGCAACGCGAGCGTCGTGTTCAGAGAAGCCAGAGTCGGGGAGTATGAAAATGATTCGCCGACTGCCGTGACCGTCGGCACCTGGATATTTCGTCATTATCGTGCATAGTACCCTGAGTTTATTTCAATCTCACCTGGAGTACGAGCTTGCTGTTCACAGTTGGCGCGGGGAGGTAGACGAGAGAAGGCACCATGGCCGAGATGCCGACGGGGGTGGTGTAGGCGGTGACGACGGAACCCTTAGCGCCCTCGTAGCTCGTGCTCTGCGACAGACGGCCGACGAGGGTGAGGCCAGCGCCGGCCCTGGTCTGAAGACGCGCAGTGGACGCGCGCTCGCCGTCTGCCTTCAACGCGACCTGGCCAAAGCCGACCTGCTCGGCGAGGTCATAGACGAAAAGCGCGGCGCTCGTCGCAGACCGCGACGTGAACTCTTCAATCAGCTCTGCGGCGCTCATGGTGGCTTGTGCAAAGAGCAGACAATGTTTTCATTCATAACTCTTTGCATTGGACGACGGCGACAACGGAATTTGCGAGGAAGACTGACGAGCGCAAGACGCCATCGCCCGGGCGCCCGCCTTCTCACGCGACGCGCGCGGTCACTGGATCGCGTCGACACGCCACGGCCGACGCGTCCGACGCGTCGCGGACGTACATGTGCCCCTGATATATGTATGTTCATCCCAATTGTTATTGTACAGTGAAAACAGCCAGAGTACAGAGGAGCGAGTACGTCTACAGATCAGTGAGGTCTGTGGGTGTTGTTCAGACGATCGCCCTGCACATTGAGGTTAGCACATCCCGCCTTATCAGCATCCAGTCCATGTGCTTACCGTATCGCCAAGTCCGGGGATAATGTAGCCCTGGTTTGTGAGCTCCTTGTCCACCCCAGCAGCCCAGATCTATTATATCCTCAGCTAGAGCATGAGGAAACGCGGAAAGATTGCGAACCTCTACGCCCGGGAACTGCTTCTGCACATTCTCCAATCCAGGCTCCGACGCGAGAATGCAGAGGATCTTGATGTTCGATACTGTGTGCGAGTAGCGAGTAAGTATTCAGAGCATCTTCGAGCCAGCGGGAAAGACATACGTGGGACGCCCCAATCAACGATCATCTGCAGAGCCGCGCAAGCCGTTCCGCCCGTTGCGATAAGCGGGTCGAGCAGATAGCAGAGGTCGATATCCGGGTTCGGCGGAAGCTTGCAGTAGTCTGCGCACAATATGAAGATACGTGCCGAATGAGAGACAATGGCAATACGCACATTCTACCGGGTTAAGGCTGACCTTCTCTCGATACAAGCCGAGATGGTACACAGGCGCCTCGCTGCTTTGGTGTCGGCGGAGGTAAAGACACAGTGATCGGGATGGCTACGCACGGGAACAGCGACAAGACAGCATCCGTCATACCAAGGCCGGCGCGAAGGATGGGCGCCAATCCGATACGCGGCTTTACTAGGGTGCCCTCGAACGCTGCCACGGGCGATTTCTACGCGGGATCTTAGCAGGTGGCAACAACTCTACGAGACTGGTACAACGCACCCCGTTGAAGGTCGCCTGCTCTAGCTTGCGGCTCGCTTCATATGCGACCATCAAGCTCAAATCATTGACACCCTGGAAAGTAAGTGTTGGTACACACATTCGCGGGCAAGGGGTATGTGTAGGTACCTCACGAAACTCCTTGTTCGAGGTCGTCTCCAAGCGCAACTTCGATAGTTTCGCAGCCACCAAGGGGTGATCCGAGCAGTTGCGAACGTTAGCCATGCTGGTCAGAATCAGAGGGTAGAGGATAAGGGAGTAGATGGTGGTACAGTTCAAGGTGGTATGCAAAGGGCAAGGGCAGGCTCAAGCGTGTTTCGGCGTCACCGGCCCATGCGCCGATCCTCCGCCCATTGATAAGGATGTCACGCAGTCAACTATATCAATGGCAACGTGTGTCGACTCGGAAAATGGTAGTACGTGGTATAGACTAGCGACGCTTATATTCGCAAGGCTTTAGCAGTGAACCCTTCGCAACCAACTTCTCCCACTCTTTATCGGATCGGCACTTCGTCGCCACCTTCTTGAATTCGAAAAGCGTGAAGTGGCTGTTGCTGTCATCCTGTGGACGATCGTCAGAGTGTATCATATAGGCGCTTGAGAACGTGCTCACGGTCGAGGTAAGCTTGAAGCCGCATGAGCTTACCAAAGACTTGAAGGCCTCGACGTCGGTGAATCTGCTGGCGACCTCGGCGATCTTGAGTTCGCCGCTGTTGGAGGTTGAGGTTAGCTATGCACAATCGCAGCGAATGATGCACGTCAATTCTCACCTAGACCGAAGTACTCTCCATGCCTCGCGTACGCAAAGCGGCCAGTTGGTTCCCATAAGGCTCAACGCGCATACGACGACGTCCACAACCTGGGCCTCTCCATCATGTTTGGAACCATCATCTTCGGGTAGAGTTCCAGGCAAAGGTAGGCGACCGAAGATATCAGCCTCAGTCACAAACGCGCCGTCCGACACGAGGTCGTAAGACAGCACAGTGAATCCTCTCGGTATCAAAGCACGCGCAAGAGCAGCGTCGCCACAGCCAAGGTCAGCGATCACCGTTTTGGAAGGATATGAAGAGAGTTCGTCGATGTAATGCGACACGGGGTTCGAGGGCCAGGATTCGACCTGATGTCTGAAGCCCTTGTGGTACTGCGGGTGCCGGAGATGAGGCTTGGAGCTAGCGTATGGGTAAAATCAACACGTACTTCATGGAAAACGTTGGGATCTTCGCGCATCATCTCATGTGCGTGCGTGCTGTCGGACTTGTATAACTCTTCGTTGATCCATCTGGTCGATGTCTGACGTCAGATGTTGTACGTAGGCAGACAGAGTAAAGGAGCACACCTAAAGCGCGCGCCTTCGAGGCTGTTCTTCATACCCGATTGCAGCGCAGTGAGATCCTTGAATGCGCCACCATTCTGCTTTTTGGTAGTCGGCGCTTTTGCTTCTCTGGACGGTGTCGGCTGCTCTGCCTTCGCAGCGGCTCGAGCGGCCTTCTTCGCCTTTTTGGATAGCGGCGCCACAGCTGGTGTCGTGCTCTCCGGCTGCGAAGGAGCTGTTGCCTGAGTCTTCTCGGCTTTTGCAGTCCTCTTCTCTCCCTGTTTCGCAAGTGCCTCGGAAATGACCTGTTCCTTCGCCTTTCCAGCGTCCTTGCGAGTCTTCTTGCCCTCTCCCGCGCCATTGGACCGCGCGTTTGCCGCACCCTCACCATCCTCTCGCTTAGCCTTCTTCTTCTTCCGCCCATCAGCTTCGCCGGAGATAGAATCCATCTTCTTTACGAGCTTTTCGAGGTTCACCTCAACGCCGCGAACCTTTTCATCGCCCTCTGCCGCGCGTGAAGGTCGTTTGCGCTTTTTGGACTCCTGCACGGGAGCAGAGGGAACGGACCAGCCAGGAACTTCGAATAAAGACATAGCGCGTTCTAGTAGTTATGTAGGAGCGTGATAGTGATTGATTGTGCGCAAGACAAATAGGCGAAGCAGGCTAGTGCGTGAACATGAGACGCGAGAGAAAGTTGCGGACGCGGATCACTCAGACGGCTAAGGCCGAGCGCCACACGTGTCGCACGGTTACTTTCAGTTGACCGCGCACGGCTCCTCTTCCGTTGCCAGCTGCGAGGGTACATTAGTTGAGCAAACAGCGTAGATTCAAGGCGTAGTTCATGGTTGCAAGGCTGCGTCGATGTTGATGTAGGGAGGAAGAGTGGTTCGATCTGAGACGAACAAGACTGATCCAACGCGTAAAGTGCGCTCCTGAATCTAGCTCACAAGGAGGAGCAAGACAGCGCGCGTTGGACACGCCGACGAGATCGACGGCGCCCAAGCCATACACGGCAGCGTGCACGCGTCTTCTCTAGGTCGAGAAGACAAACGTGCAACAAAACGCGTATTGCGCATGGATGATCGTACGATAGGCAAATTGAGCTGGGGCAATCGCGACATGCTGCTGCAAGGGGCGTCGGCCGCGCGCTTCGAGTTGGTTCGTCCGGAAAACGCCGTCGGGTATATTAGCTTGGCGATCTCCATTTCCGTCCCTACCCTCCTCTTCCCTCCTCCCTTTTTCTCTTCGCCATCCTCCGTTCCTTCAAAATGGTTTCTTCCAGCGTTCTCGGTTTCCCGCGCATCGGTAGGCGATCAATGTTTACACCAAGATAGATTAAATCCTCATCCGTTTGGCAGGCACGAACCGTGAGGTGAAGAAGGCGGTCGAGGCGTACTGGGCGGGCAAGCTCTCTGCTGACGAGCTCACCAACGCCGCTGCCGAGGTCCGCAAGGGCAACTGGCAGGCCCTCAAGGGCAAGGGCGTCGACTACGTCCCCAGGTAAGGCCCTCATTTTCTCGATCTTTGTCTGGAATTTTTCATCTGAGACAATTTCCAGCGGCGAGTTCTCGCTCTACGATCACGTTCTCGACCACTCTGCCGCCTTCAACGTCGTGCCCAAGCGCTACGTCAACCAGGGCCTCTCCCCTCTCGATGTCTACTTTGCCATGGGTCGCGGTCGTCAGGCTGACGGTGTCGACGTCCCCGCATCTGAGATGAAGAAGTGGTATGTGCAGATCATCTAATCTAATCGATATATTCTCACGGTCTATGCAGGTTCGACTCGAACTACCACTTTGTCGTTCCCGAGTTCTCGGACGAGACGGACTTCCAGCTCAAGTTCAACAAGGCCGTCGAGGAGTACAACGACGCAAAGGCGGCTGGCGTCGAGACGCGCCCCGTCATCCTCGGCCCGGTCTCCTTCCTCACGCTCGGCAAGGCCGCGAAGGAGGCCAAGCCCGGCTTCCAACCCATCTCCCTCCTGCCCAAGCTCCTCCCGATCTACAAGCAGCTCCTGACCGACCTCAAGGCTGCCGGCGCCCAGTGGGTCCAGATCGACGAGCCCATCCTCGTCCTCGACTCTGCCGCCAACCTCGAGAAGGAGTTTGCCACCGCCTACGCCGAGCTCGCTCCCGTCGCGCCCAAGATCTTGCTCGCGACCTACTTCAACCGCCTCGACTCGAACCTCAAGTTTGTCGCCAAGCTCCCGATCGCCGGCCTCCACATCGACCTCGACCGCGCGCCTGAGCAGCTCGACGCCACCATCGAGGCCATCAAGCCGACCGAGATTGTCCTCTCCCTCGGTCTTGTCTCTGGCCGTAACATCTGGAAGACCGACTTTGAGGCTGCTCTCAAGCTCGGCAAGAAGGCCGTCGACGCCCTCGGCCAGGACCGCGTCATCGTCGCCACCTCTTCTTCGCTCCTTCACACCCCGGTGACGCTCGAGTCGGAGAAGAAGCTCACCGCTGAGCAGAAGGACTGGTTCTCGTTTGCGCTCGAAAAGGCCGCCGAGGTTTCCGTTCTTGCCAAGGCTCTCTCTGGCTCCCAGGATGCCGCCGTCTCCAAGGCGCTTGAAGAGAACAAGATCTCGATCACCAAGCGCCGCGACTTTGAGCGCAACTCTGACGACGCTGTCCGCAAGCGTGTCTCTGCTATCACGCCCGAGCAGCTTGAGCGCAAGAGCCCCTTCGCCGTCCGCCAGGAGGTCCAGAAGCAGAAGCTCAACCTGCCTAAGTTCCCCACTACCACCATCGGCTCCTTCCCGGTGTGTAACGCCCGATCGCGTCAGTATGGACTTAACTGACGTATACCTGTCTCTAGCAAACCAAGGAGATTCGTCAGGCGCGCGCTAAGTTCGGCAAGAAGGAGATCACCGAGCAGGAGTACGAGGACTTCCTCAAGAAGGAGATCGAGTCCGTCGTCCGCTTCCAGGAGAAGACCGGTCTCGACCTCCTCGTCCACGGCGAGCCCGAGCGTAACGACATGGTGCAGTACTTCGGCGAGCAGCTCAACGGATTTGTCTTCACCCAGAACGGCTGGGTTCAGAGCTACGGCTCTCGCTACGTCCGCCCGCCCATCATCGTCTCGGACGTCAGCCGTCCCGGCCCGATCACCGTCAAGTGGTCGAGCTACGCGCAGAGCGTCACTGAGAAGCCCATGAAGGGCATGCTCACGGGCCCGGTCACGATCCTCAACTGGTCGTTCCCCCGTGCCGATGTCTCGCGCGAGCTCCAGTCCAAGCAGCTCGCTCTCGCTCTCCGCGATGAGGTCGTCGACCTCGAGAAGGCCGGCATCAAGGCCATTCAGGTCGACGAGCCCGCCATCCGTGAGGGTCTCCCTCTGCGCCGCTCCGACTGGGACGCCTACCTCAAGTGGGCCGTCGACTCTTTCAAGCTCTCCACCGCCGGCGTCACCGATGCGCTCCAGACGCACTCGCACTTCTGCTACTCGGACTTCGACGACATCTTCCCGTCCATCCAGCGTCTCGACGCGGACGTTATCTCGATCGAGGCATCCAAGAGCGACATGAAGCTCTTGAAGACGTTCAAGCAGTACGGCTACTCGAACCAGATCGGCCCCGGTGTCTACGACATCCACTCGCCCCGTGTGCCCGGCGAGCAGGAGATCAAGGACCGCGTCGCAGCCATGCTCCAGATCCTGCCCGAGTCTCTCCTCTTCATCAACCCCGACTGTGGTCTCAAGACCCGTGGGTGGAAGGAGACCGAGGCATCGCTCCAGAACGTCGTCGCCGCTGCCCGCTGGGCGCGCGAGCAGTACCCTTGAACGGGTACAACATCCTTAGCCGCGGCTTCAACAGCATGCCATAGCGGTTAATCTATCCACAGCCTTCAACGGGCGTCGGTGTCTTGCTTTTTGTGCTCGTTTATCTTGACTTGCATATGACTGTGCTTCGGGCACGTCGTGGTGATGGGGAGGGAAGGGGTTTCGTGTGTGCTTGCTGTCGTTGTTGCCGTCGTCGTCGTCGCATCTGTATCATGGGTTTCAACAATCCCGGAGGTTTCAACAACCATCTGTATTATACGCATATACTTGTACTCATCACATTGCATCGCACTCAGTGCTTTTTTGACACGTCTACTACTGTGTGATACGTGGACTATGTAGAACATCGAAAGACGAAAACGCGGATTGGCAAACCCGGTGTGTTGGACATTCGCTGCCGCTTTTGAGGACATCAGGCTACTGTATCGATGTCCACCATCGCAGTCAAAGGAATGCTCTTCACAACTCAATACCAGAGATGTCTACCTCTTCGGGGGTACGTCTCAATCGTGCAGAGAATGGCAAGTTCGTCTATTTCAGATTCTACATTAGAGCACTGGTATCTTGTAGTACACCATCGCGTCACATTTCATCAGGTTCATCGAAGTTCAAGAAGGGTACAGTCATGCACAGGACAATATTCTCAAATACCTTTTCCTCAGTATACTCAGATCGACGCCTTGCCGCGCGGCTCAAACGGCAGCAAGAGCGCGAGCGCTCCTGCGCCGAAGATGAGCGCGCCGGAGACGTAGACTGGCACTGGGGTATTGAGGTCTGCGTAGAGCGCGATGATCGGCGCCTGCAGCGTGATCAGTTGGTGAAAGAGAAGATAAGGGGAAGAAACGCACAACAACACCGAACACCCGCGTCGCCGTAGCCGTGAGGCCATTACCTGTACCGCGGTCTTTTGCGGGAAAGATCTCAGGAGAAACGGCGTACAGAACACCATACATGATCTATAAGATCTTCAGTCCTTCATCTCAATCAACGCATGGAGGATAGCACACATACGTTGCTGAAGAACGCGTAGCCCACATTCCACCCGAGCAGCGCGTTGGAGCTGCGGGCGGTGGTAGTCGCGAACAAAAACGCGCCCGTGAGCCCTGTCATCGCGAGGGGTCGTTGAGTAATGTCAGACTTGGAAAGCTATGGGGGTACTCGCCCGCGGAGAGCGCCAGTGCGCCGCGACGGCCGAAGAACGGGAGCTCGACGGCCCAGCCTGCTAAGAGTGCGCCGGGAATACCAGTCACAGCGAGGATGACTTGGTTGCGGTAGGTAGTATAGTAGGTTGCATCGTCGAATTGAGCGCCTCGGGAAGCGAGGAGGTATGGTAGGAAGTTGTTGTAGAGCGTCGAGGCGAGACCGATGAGGCCCCACATTGCGATCAGGAGGGTCGTGGAGAAAGCCATTTTGGGCGTGGCGAAAAGAGCCCGAATGTGCTCTAGGGACCAGGCGCTGCCTTCGCTGAGGATGCGGCGGCCTTCGCGTTCTTTGTCCACGGCGTTGCGCTCTGCTGCCTCAAGATCCTCCAGGCGAAGGCTGCTGGTGACGCCGTTGTATTTCGCGATGGCGTGTACGACACGCACGGCCTCGGCGTTCTGCCCGCGACCGATGAGGTATCGTGGGGACTCGTGCAAACGGAAGACGGCGAGGCGAAGAATTGCGAGGATGAACATGAGACCGCCGAGTGTGAAGATCACATAGCGCCAGCCCATGTTGGCGTCCCGCGTGCAGCCTTCAGCTGAAGCACAAGAGAAGTTGGCTATGAGCGGCCATGCGACAAGACTGCCGAGAAGCTGGCCGATTGCCCACCAGATTGACAAGACGGTCAAGAGGTATTGGTGAGAGCTGGGTATAAAGTCCAAGAATACAGCCTGCAATTTGCGGTTAGCTCGCGCGTACAGATCTGACAGCTTCGCTTGCTACTCACGGAATCGACAGGCATGTTCCCACCGACACCGACGCTCAGCAGGGCCGTTAGTACGGCTAGTGTGGTAAAGTTCGCTGAGCCGCCAGATGCGATGCCGAATACAGACGCCATGAAGAGGGTAAGGTTCCATGACCATCTGTCAAGTTCGTCAGACATATTCCAGGTATGCACTGCTCCACCAACCTTCTTCCCCATATGTCACAGCCGAAGCTCCACAGTACGGCGCCGACGAGAAGTCCGATGTTTGCGGACAGAGACAAGAATGGGGAGTTGAAGCCGAACTCGTTCACGACGGGGGATAAGATGAGACCAGTCATGAGAGGCCAGACACTATCGCTGAACCAGCCAAAGCCGGATACGACGAACAATACCCACTGTATGCATCTTAGCTTGTAGCGACGAGTATATGCTTTCATCTGACATACCTGGTACTTTCCCATGCCAATCTCTTGTATGGCTTGGTTCAATACGTGCGCCTTTGCCTGGTATACGGGATCGACGGTGCCCTCATCCCCGTACAGATCCGCCTTTTTGATGCTAGGCAGCGACGCGTGGATTGTCGTGTCCGAGCGAGTCGACTTGTTGTCTTCCATGATGGTCAGAGGTCAACAGGGTGCGGAGAGCCGGTCGATGATTCGGCGATAGGCCCGCGCGCTTTTTATATCAACGACTCTCAGCGAACGCCGCGTCCCTGTTCGGCGTCGGACGAGTGCCGGCGGAAGCACTATATCCTTGCAAATCACCGCTCATTGACTCACACAGCTGACGCTCTTGGTCAGCGAGTGCGTAGAACAAGTATGGTACAATCCTTCTAGAGTACCTTGCATATGGGAATACATGGACATCTATGCTCGATAGCTGGTCCAATCGTTTTCATCTTCATCCTGCGACCGCGCCGAGTGGCGCATGCATGTGAATACGATCCACGCGTCATGAGACTCGCTTGACCGCGTTCCCTTGCAGCTTTCATTCGCCACTCACCTCTCCGACCCACACATCGTGCTGTATAGCGATGGATACGTGGCAGTCAGTCTGGGAGCAGACCCAGCCATCTCTGCAATCTGCCAGGGATACTCTAGCGCATCTGGCGCCAATACACTCGCGGATCCTACGCGTCGGGCAGCTCGACGCGGAACTTCTGGATGAAGAACTCGTACACGTCTTGCAGGAGCCAATTGGGAAAGCCCTTGCGCAGATACGTGTAGGTCTGTCTATCACTCCAATGAGGGCGCCTTCCCCCGCTCAAGGGACATCATAGTCAGCTCTCAAGACACGCTATGAGCCCGAACTTGCGCTCGTGATCCGGCTTGCGCTCTATCGGTTCTCCGTCTGGGCGACTGGTGCATCCTACGGCGCGAGGTTACAAGACCTACGATATAAGGCAACGACAAATACACGTACGTGGTTTTGATATTCAACATAGCCATAGCTGACCGATTTGTAGCATCTGGTCTTGCGCGACGCGCCCTATTGATTCACGGAACATTGACGATCATCGTTCCGTACGCGCATTCACGACTCCGGCAGCACGCTCTCACCAATGCATGGCCTGAAGCGCCGACTTCTGATCGTCGAAGACGAGCTTGGGAGTTCCTGACCAACGCCGAGACGGCGCATGCAACATTGGCGCTTGTCAGCTTCGTCGTCTTCCTATGGAACGGAAGGTGGACGGAACATGTCACAGTCCGTGAACTCGCGACTGATGTAGCCCGAATAGGTATCGTACGTTGACGGATCGACTACTGGGTATGCGCTTGGTGCCCGCTACCCGAATAGTTCGGCGCGAAGTCAGCTATGAGTTTATGAATCGTCAGATGGTCTGGCATGCATTCACCGTGAGCTCGCTATCTATTCTTTCAAGACTCAATCTCATGCGCATCTCAGGAATTCTTGCTGTTCGTTCTCCCATTACTTCCGCGAAGAGCCTTGCACCGCACAGGCTCAGCAGTTCTCTCGGCCGTCACGTCACCAATCGCAACCGCCTCCCGTTTATTGCCCGCTCCAGCACAGAAAGCCCTGGGCTACTCCGTCGACGCAAAACAGCAAAGCCACTCGGAGGGACGTGGCCCTTACGCCCACCTGGCCGAGACCGAATGCGCCGTGTGCCATGAAAACGCTGCGACGACGCTTAATCTCGGCGCACCCGACGCACTCACCCAAGCTGCATCTCAAATGACCGCGATCGCCTCTCAACCTAGCGGCTCCAGCCCCAATGAACCTCCAACCCATGCGATATCCACACCCTACAGGACTTCTTGTGGACACGTCTACTGCTATGTCTGCATCTCAGATCGCATGCTGCGTTCGGCGGACGAGGGCGCGGGTCCGTGGACATGTCTGCGTTGCGCGCAACCGGTACTTGATGCGGAGCTGGTAAGCGAGCCCATGTACTGGATGAGCGACGGCGATGGAGACGACGAAGGGAGCACGTTCGAGAGTGACTATTTTGATGAGATGGGGAGTAGCGTCAGCGGGGTCAGCGGGTTGAGCTTGGGCACGGGTTGGAGTGAAGGTGAACGGTCGGACTGAGAGTCTGTGCACATATATATATACCCCAGCATTCGCAAAGCACAAGTTCACAATCATCTCGATCAATAATCATATCATAGCCTGTTGTAACATTGAGACACAACAATCACAGCGTCTCTGGTGAGGAATTTGATGCCTATGAGCTTCTCCTATCTAGCGCAGTAGCGCTTCCTAACGAGTCCGCGATGGGTGACGCGCACAGAGCATCATCCCCATCCTCGAGCATCCTTCGACTAGACGTCCCAGGGGTCTCCTCTTCCCGCTCCTTCTCCGGCTCCTCCGCAATCGTCTCTGGCTTCCTCTCTTCCATCTCCATCTCAGTAACCACACCGCCTTTCTCGACAGGTACCGACGTGTCTTGGTGACGAGCCTGTTGTGCGGCAAGCGCGACGCGGAGCAGCTCTTCGACGCGCTTGGTGCGTTTGGTGAGTTCGCCGCCACGCCATATCAGTACCCCGGAGACGATGCCGCAAAGGAAGGCACACGGGATCAGACACCCTGTTGTCCATGCGGGCCGTTGATGTCTATGAGATGCATTGTCAGAGCGAGCGAGCAGGATGAAAAGGCGGTGACATACAGGTCCATTGACCACATACATGCTGCGAGCATAGCTTGAAAGACGGAGTTGGCAACATTAAGGGCGCATATCCAGAGGGCATAGTGGATTGGGAATGCCTGTAGATCAACACGGGTGAGATTAGATGCAAATGGGAACTCTCCAAATCTGGGTGACATACGCGATGTGTTTCGGTACCGTGCGGCCGGTACCATGTTTGAGAGTGCATGAACTTGCTTTGCTCTGCGTAGGTCCTTTTAGCCTTCAAGAAGGTGCAGCGCTATGAAACCACACTCACGGTATCGCAGTGACGTCTGCTCTTTGTCCGTGAGTACATGGACGTAGTTAGGGTCATATTGCGGATCGGGGAGGTCATCGCTATCGAGCAGCTTTGGAAGTCCTTGTCGTAGGCGACGTTTGCGCGTGATGCGTTTCATCCTCCAGATCTTGTATATTCCTAGACTTACCATTGAGCGTGTGGTGAGATGTCAGCGGATGAATGGGCCTACGGTATGTGTCCAGGATTCGCCACGGAGCCATGCCCAGTCCGGTCAAACAGAACAAAGCTGTGAGAAGATCGTGAGCGAGGTCAATATGTGCAAGAAGATGGTCGTACTGTTGACAATCTGACATGAGATTTCGACCCAGTAGTCCTGCTTCGTCTTGTCGTGAAGATTGATCCATTTCAGGAGGAAGAGCACGATGGCGCTGCCCCAGAAGACTACTAGGATGCCATATATCGTGACGATGACCTTGACTCAGAGTCAGTGCCTGCAGTATGACAAGGAGGAGATTCCAGTCGGCCTCACTCCTAGAGCTAAAGATGATCGAAGTCAGAACTAAGAAGCACGGAGAAGCAGTCGCAGCACGCACGGGTCTTCATATACGCCCAGACGCCCCGCATTATTCGCTTGAACACCTGGCGCTTGCTGAGCACATGAGAGACATGCTTGTCCAGGTCGTCTGTATGCGTCGAGTCTGCGTTCATGCTTCCACGTTTTGGCGTGCCAGGTCCGGGCGTCACAGGCAGGACGACCGTCGGTCTGCGCTCAAAGACGTCGACTGGCGGGCTACATGCCGCGGTCAGCAGGACGTTCAACACTCGGTTCTAGAGGCGTACAAGACTATCGCGTTTGCTGCATTCGTGAGCGTGGTCACCGCTGCGACCTGCGGGTCTGCGCGTGTTCAGTTTCTACACTGCAGCCTGTGCAAAGGCGCTGCGCACCTATGACGTCCAGATGGTCGACTACATCGTCGTCGTGGTGCTCCTCCGAGTCCAAGTCTGAATATTCTGATTCGCTGTCCTCGCGCTGGTCCTCTGCATCGCGCGCGCCCTCCACAGCAGCGCGCACAAACGGACTGCGCGTGTTCGCTACCACGTTTGCATCGCGTCCGAGAAAGAGCTCGTCATGGCCGGGTGAGCGGGCGCCGGTGTCGAAAGTATGGGAGCGCGGACGAGTGCCGGGTGGGGCGCCCTGCTCGCTCAAGGGCACGGTCGCAGAGTTCCGGTAGCTGAGAGAGTTGCGGCGGACGCCATGGTAGACGCGGGAGGAGAGACGGGGGTGGAGTGGCGCAGAGTCTTCGCCGTCGAGAGTGCCCCGGGGAGAGCGGCCAGATGGGGAAAGGGGCGGCGGGTCGTTTGAATGGGACGAGCGCGTGCTCCTCCTCCGCTCCTCTCTCAGCGACGCGTACGTCGGCTGTCTGCGCACCCTGACAGAGGGCATCGTGGGGTGGTGCTAAAGGTTATTTCCTGCATTTCTGCTCGAGGCTGTATTATCACGGATGCTCATTGCTTCAGCGGAAGGTTTGTCCGCCGCCCCGTCGGTCTGACATGTCGTAATTTGAGCATCCCGTCATGCCCATCGCGTGAAAGCCGCGAGCCACACACTTTGCCACACGCTATCATGTTCTCTGATCTCGTCTTGGATCTCAGGCCCGGCGTCGGCGCCGGCGCATTCTCTCTTGGCCAGTCCCTGTGGAACGTACTTGACTATCTCAGACAACGGTCACAGATATTCAACCAGGTGGACGTCAAGTACGATCCCGACGCCACCGCCTCTCCAGTCGTCATTCACGTCCGCCCGCACCTCGATCTCCTCTTCTCGCCCGCTCATCAGCGTTTACACACCATTGCCATCCGGCAACTTCAGGACTCTCCGCCCCTGACCGTAAGATACAAGGACACCACCCTATCTGCGCCCGCTACGGACTTCCGCCGCAAAGACGCGAGCATAGCGTTTGGCCCTACGTACGAGGGCGACGACTTGCGATACCCTGGCGTTCGCTTCTGCTTTGCCGGCGATAATGCTACTTCTCCCGCCTCTCCTGTAGGAGAAAGCGATCGAGAACAGAGGGTGCAGCGGATTCTCGTCACCCAAGCTGACGCGGACCCTAATGCCGGCCCGCGGGATCCTCTCAGCGAGGTCCTGCCTTGTGCGGCTATGAGTGGCGAGCTGGCGGAGGCTGTTGCCAGAGTGCATGACGGCGTCACGCTGCGTTTTTGGCTGGACTTGAACGATGCAGTGCGCGTGAGAATTGGGATCACAACGGCGCAGGACTTGTTGCTTGACTTAGGAGAGCCGTTGAGGACGTTCTATAAGGAGGACGACCGCATGTCCATACATGCGAGGGAGCGGACGGATGAGGACGCTGTCGAACCTGCCTGTGTGTCCTGTCAATTGTGTCTGCCCACTGATACTTACATTCGCGGCAAGACTTCTATAACTACTTCCAATACGGCGTCGACTTCCTCATTGCGGACGGGACACACATCGTCAAGAAGATCATCCTGCATACCAACGTCGTGAGTGGCTTGCAATGTCCGCTTCATATGCTAGCCTGACAGCGATATTAGCCTGGCTCTCCGCTATTCCAGCGCTACAAGCGCTGTCCGTGGCAAATAGAAGGTAAACCCGAGGACGACGAAGATGGTCAGCTCCCGCAGCGCACCGCAAGTTCATCCCTGACCATGAACTTTCCGTAGATTCTCCGCCACGCGTCAAGTTCACCGACCGAGTGGATGTCATTGGGCGTTTCCTCAGCCCCGGTGGCGCGCCGACGTCCATGAATTATGATCGGACAAACGGCGATGAGGCCTTGACTCTGCCTTCACCCACCACACGTTCGTGTTCTGCACTTGACGTTAGCTATGGATGTGCTGAATCCCTCTTCCCACAGGTCTCCTAGGTTTCGACGGGATCATACTAGAAGCCACACAGGCTGCGCAGGTCGTCTCCGTCACGCTTTTCTGATCATATCGGACTTCTATGGATCTATATACCCATCTAATATTCACCAGTCGCGTCACGTCCCACATCCTGTATCTGTATAACGTGTAATATATGTAGTACATCCATCTGTATCATTATCCACTCTACTCGCAATCACCACCACGACCCCTCATGTCTCCGTTTTGAATATCTCCTTCCACACGCTCCTCAACTGCTGCAACTCACTCACAGCCTCAATATCCCCACCGGCCTCATCGCTTCCAATGACCTTCCTCTTCCCTCCCTCCACCGCTTCCATACCCTTCTCACTGAAATGCACTACATGTCCCCATCCCAGCGCCTGTGCAGCTTTGACATTCGAACGCGAGTCGTCGATGAAGTATATCTTGGAAGGGTCGGAGATGCGGGCGGCGCGCATTGCGGCGTCGTAATATTCGCGCTCGGGCTTGCAGGAGAAGAACGGGTCATCGTAGTGGCAGTAGATCAGGCCGTCGACGAGGTCCTCTAAATGTAAGATCTTCAAGACGCGTTCGGCATGCTGCAATGGAATGTGAGTGTTAGGGGAGGATGCGGCGGAGAATCGCGACGCACGGGTTTGTAGGCGTTCGTGAGCGCCCACACGCGGTACTTCGTACGGTCAATGTCGAGGAAGAGCTGGCGAAGAGCAGGATCAGGCTTGATCATTTCCTCCAGCGGAAGGCTTTGATCGCATCTCTTGTCGAAGTCGAGCGGATCTACATAACAAATATGACGCTATGAGCGGCCCGATGCAATGTGGCGACGGAAGGCCGCGGCCGAAGTTCACCTTACGAACCTACGTTGTGATGCCTGACCAGGCCACGTAAAGCGAGACCATACTGTTTGTAGTACTTGTGGTGGAGTTCAGTGGCCTCGTCGTCGGGCATTCCCAGAGAGAGAAAGTAGGCGTGGATGCGCTTGCCCATCTCGTGCGAGATGTTGGAGGACGCGCTGTAAAGCGTATTGTCGATGTCAAAGAACACTATTGGACGAGGGTCTTCGGCGGTATGTGCGATGTCGGCAGTCATTGTGGCAGTGGCAGTGGTGGTAGGGGTAGGGGTAGAAGGCTGAGGATGACGGCTGGTGGTGGTGAAGGGTTGACTCGGACTCGGAGGACGGGATTGATCTGGGCGTGAGATCGAACGTGGCTCCCTCTGTTGGCTGGCGGCTCTTGCGCCGATGCCCTCTGCCTGCCCTAGGCAACAGACGAGGTGTCAGATATATATATACATACGACCAAGCTGATATGGCTGGACATCATGGCTGGAATACTACTGATGGCGGCACTGCGTATACAATCTACGGTGGAGATACGTAGTTGCTCGTAATGATGTATCGTGCCGTGCATTCACAGTCATCGCTACTGATTCGTGAAATCGAAGGGAACTAGAGTTGTGAGAAGTAATGTCGCATAGTGTACATGTGGATTGGTAGATTAAGCGGTATAACACGACGAATGGAAGAGCATATAGTCATCGATGTTGTAGAGTACTCACTGGCTGCAAGAGCATAAGCAAAGCAGCGAGTAGTGCGATGATACGAGCGCAAAGGCATGAGATTCGGAGGTCGCATACGTCTTACGTGCTAGGTGGAGGTATCGGGTCAAGTAGGCCACACCGGCTTCATAGTGACCGAGCGTGATCTAATCTAATCTCGGTGCGGATGTTCGGATATATTGGATATATTTCCCCGGATGAGCGGGCCGGATCCCGACGCTCATCTCGGAATCGCTGCTCGCCGCAACAGACAGCGACTACGCCACTTCAAGACCTACCCCTCAAGTACGTTCTGCTGCCCTGCTGCCCGCTGGAGACCCTGTCAGACTGCTGGGATGTGTTCTGGGACGCTGGAAGGATGTTGGGAGGCTGGATTGGGATTGTTGGGCGCGGATGTGTCTTCTGGCGCGGCGAACTGGAATGATTGAGATACTGACATCTTGCCTCCTACTCTCACCAGAATGCCGCGCACGAACACGTTCACGGGCGCAAAGACGGCGCTGCCCGAGTCGGCCGAGCCTACGTCCAAGACTGTCGGCGGCGCGAACAACGGCCAGACGCGCTCGGTGCCGGCGGCCAAGGCGCCGCGGTACTACCCGGCAGAGGACGTGCCGGTGGCGAAGAAGAGCAGGAAGACGCCCAAGCCCGCATCCCTTCGCTCGTCCATCACCCCCGGCACCGTCCTCATCCTCCTCGCCGGCCGTTTCCGCGGAAAGCGCGTCGTATTCCTCAAGCAGCTCGAGTCGGGCCTGCTTCTCGTCACCGGCCCCTTCAAGGTCAACGGCGTCCCCCTCCGCAGGGTCAACCAGGCCTACGTTATCGCAACGTCTACAAAAGTCGAGCTCGGTGACTTCAAGGTCCGTTGATACTCGCGACTATTCGTTAATCTCGATTACTGACCAAAATCCCAGCTCGACGACAAGTTCACGGACGCGTACTTCACCGCCAACTCCAAGAAGGGCAGCAAGTCGGCCGAGGAGGAGTTCTTCGCCGAAGGCAAGCCCAAGGAGCGGGAACCCCTCCCCGAGGCACGCACCACCGACCAGAAGGAGGTCGACAAGTCCATCCTCGCCGCGGTGAAGAAGACGGACAACCTCGTCAAGTACCTCTCGTCCTCGTTCGGCCTCTCCAAGGGCCAGTTCCCCCACCAGCTCAAGTTCTGATTGGAGGGCTCTCAGAGGAGATGTGTGTACGAGGGAGTGTGTCGGTCGGGGCGGGGCTCGTGCGCGTGCGCTGGGGCCGTCTGGCTAGAGGGACCGCCGTATGCTTTTTCACTAGGCGAACTATGATATGCGTTGCTACTCCATGATTCTCCCATTCTTCTCATCGCAATTGTATCAATTTCTCGCCGGCTTCCACTACAGTATCGTCCCGCTCCAGCAGCGATCAAAAATAATTGCCGATAGACGGGGTCACGTGAAATATGCCGCAGAAACGCGTCTGCGACACTCGAGTCCGTCGCGTCTTGGCGCGGACTTCGACCATGTTTGCGGCGAGGCGAATACGGCATGTACCCAGGACATCCGTCGCCTCTCGTCATGCAAGTCGCCGCACTTTCATGGATGGCGCTGGCAACGCATTCCTCGACTTGGCCCTAGCTTTACCCATACCGCCAGAATGGCCAAAATACACCACTGCTATCATCGTCACTACCGTAGCTAGTCGATTGATATTTACGCTACCGTTCTCCCTTCTGGTGAGCCATACTCACTGTCTATGATGGGACCGTCCGCTCAGGTGTACAGGCTAGAAGGAGAAACATACGTGTCGATGAGCGGGTCGAGCCTGAACTCAAAGCCATGTCGAAAGATCTACAGAGGGAGGAGAACTTGAAGATGATACAGGAGGGTGTGACTGGCACCCAAGAACAATTGAATAAGATGTATCGCGAACGCTTCAAGAAAGCCGTGCGTGCTCTTCCATATGGCGAAGTTTCTGTGGGCTGACCTAGTTGCGTACAGATGCAAGCGAAGCGCAAGGAGCTACTGAAGAAGCACAACGCCAGCTCAGGCCTCACCACAATCCTCCCGGCTCTGACGCAGCTTCCCGTCTTCTTCGGGATGTCAGCCTTCTTCGCCCGCATCGCCTACCCGCCCTACACCGACCTCCTTGACACAGAGACGTTCTTCACGCTGACCAGCCTAACACACGCCGACCCAACAGCAACAATCCCCATTCTGCTCGGCTTTGTGACGCTGGCGAACACAGAGAGCGCGAATTGGTTCATGCCAGACAGAGTTAAAGCTGCGGATGAGAGGGACAGGAAGAGGGTCGCCGAGGCCGTGGCGCGGAAGGAGTTCGCGATGCCGGCCATTAATAGACTGATGAGGCCTGCGATGAGGATCGGGTCTATTGGGAGGATTGTCGTCGCGATGATCGCGCCTGGCGTGCGTCCTCTTTTGCTTCGTACGAGATGCTAGATGGGTGCTGACCGGAGCATATAGACTGTGCAGATATACTGGTTGACGTCGGCTACGTTCGGTCTGCTACAGACCTGGGTGTTCGACTTCTTGGATAGGCGGCGTTATGCGAGGAAGGCGGCGCTGAAGGTCGTCGAAGCTGTGAGCGCAAAGACTGCAAGTTCAGCTGCGACAGCTGCCGGCGCGGCAAAGCCAAAACGGACATAGACTCATTCCTATCTAATGTGAGTGCGCTTCCCGATTGCTTCTTATGATTATACAAGTGGTTGGAGGAAGCCCCGATGTGCGTCCGCATTGCGAACGTGGCGGTTTCCAGTGACGCTTTCTTGATCTAATATGAGCATTGTCCGTCTATGAGAGTGGACACATGTTGATATCCATTGTGCAGGGCATTTACATTATAGCCGTGGACGTATACAAATCATTCCCATTACACCCCTGGCCACCACGGTCCACAGTCCGCAATACTATGCATACTTTTGCGAGAGTCCGCGAGTCTGTCCTCAAGACTTGAGGACAGCGATATTGCTACCCACATCCCTCCTCCCGTCTCTTGCATCAACAAAGCGCCCGATGCCCAGGTGCCACATCACTCTCGGCACAAGCAGGCCTACTCCAAAGACCACGACCGCCCAGATCGTCGGCGTATAATTCCAGTACTCCCACTTCTGATCTTCCAGGGCGTAGAACGTCACGAACAAGTGCATGATATCGCCGACGAGGAGAGGCGTAAGCAACGCGGTGGCGATCTTCTCCTGAAGAGCTGGTTGTGACGCGAGATGTGTGCGGAGTGCTCGAAGCATGAATAGGTTCAAAAGACCAAGGAGAGCACATGTATGCGCTAATTGAGTGACGGTGACGAGCGACGCCGTCGAGAGCTCGGTAGGCAATGCGCGTCCAGGGTGGTACGGCTCTTGTTGGTTGTGCGTCTATAGGACAGCGAAGTCAGTTTTCCGTGTTAGGCTTCGCGGCTAGAAGCAGAGCATATATGCACCTCGAGAGGGTCCAGTAACGCGCCGATGAACCCGCCGAACGTCAATAACGGCTCGAAGATGCCGAAGATAGCGTAGTACGGCATCGGAATGGCCGACGGCGGCGAGGGAAGCATAACAGTTGGAGGAGACGGAAATCATGTTAATCCGGACGATAAACATACAATACAGACAGGGCAAGCAGGGAGTGGGATGAGAGGGAACGAGACGGGAGCTGAGAAGCCGAGGTCGTCGCGGGCGATGTCCACCGACTATGCATCGCTAAGGTCGAGCCTGAGCAAGGCGAAGAGCAACTGTGCGGCGCCGCACTGAGGGCAGTCGCGGTAGCCCGTACTTCGCGGTCGATGCACGAGTGACAGAAGATATGGCCGCACGCCCTTCGTACATGAGCGACAGTGGAAAAAGAAAAGATCTTGGTCATAACCTTGTACATGACCTCAGGTTTTGTGGACCGGTGGCTTCGTGGTCTCGTGTGCTCGTGTTTCGGCTGTCTCGTGTTTCGAAAGGTTCGTAGGTTCGGTTCTCGGTAGTGCCGGTTCTCGGCGTGATTCGTTTTGGCCCACGCTCAGCCCCGCGACACGCGCTTGCAATTCTATCCTCGCCCCGCCATCCATACTCCTCATTAACACTCCTTCCACTTGTTGCCCTTTATGGATGGCGCCGACCCAGTCCACATACTCACTGGGGAGCAACTCTACGACGTGAAGAAGGCGGGGCGTCTGCGGGCGGCTCGCCTGTACCGTGCTCAATGCCAGCGCGACCAAGCCGTCGCCGACAACCAAGCCGCACGCCTGCGCCAGAGCCTTCGCAAAATGCCCGGCCGGGTTATTCGATTACGAAAGCATTTGCGCGCTCTGGACGCCCTTCCCACCTCCGTTCGCACCTCCCCCCGCTTCGCCATCGGGTCTCAGGCCCAGAAGGCTCACGCTCTCCGTCTTGACAAGTTCAAGACTCTGCACAAGCTGCGTGCTGTTGAAGAGAAGCAGAAGGAGCTTGGGGAGAAATCGAAGCGCATCAAAGCGTACCTGTTCGCATTGGAGCGCGAGTCCCACCGTGATGTGCGTGCTCTTGATTTCCCAAGTATAATGACTTTCAAGTTAATTGGCTGAGCAGGAATGGAAGGCCGGCGCCTGGACAGGCCCCGACGCCCCGTCCGACGTCACTGGGGAGACCTCAGACTACGCCGAACTTCATCCTCCTGACATGGTGTACGAGAGGATGGGTTGGCCGGCGTCGGCATATATTCATCATGTCATCAGGAGTGAACGCGCGCTTCGGCGCGCGTATGAAGCGCGGCGAACACTAATCGAGGAGGGCTATGAGTCTGATTCAACCGACAGGATGGGCAGCTATGTCGGCCGCGTTGAGGAGTAGCGCTAGAGCATCCACTGTTGTTGTATACAGATATTTTAACAAACAGAGCGCTATCAAGACTGTAATCGAAGACCGGACGCTTAGAGCCTTGCTACAATAAGCCAGCCGTCCATAATTTATCATACACATACGCCATGGCAGGCCCCAGCCCCAGGCCAGCTGCTAGATGGCCTGCAGGCAATACGGTGCTATCTATAGCCGTTAACGGGTACGATGGCTTGCCTTTTGTTTCGACCATGGCCTGCACCTGAGATTTCCAAGCAGCTGGAACGAGGCTTTCGTTCTCCACGATTTTTGCGAGGTAGCTCATAGCTGTTTGTACAGGAGAATCAAAGGCATAGTCGCTGCTAATGGCAAAGCTGATGAGAGTATACACAACCTGTGGCTTGGATCATAACATATCAAGGCTTACCGTTTGATGTCAGAATAAACAAGACCCATGAGCGCCACTCTCGGAAATTTCTCGCGTAACTTTATAGCATCCATGACGCCCGGCGGATCGTTGTCGACCATGAGACAGATGCGCAGACTGTGTAGTTCATCGGACATGTTATGCCGGACCAGGCCAAATGAGGGCGCACCTGGAATACTTCTGCAGAAGAGTCAGAACATGCTGTATGCCTCGAAGCGTGAGGCTTTTGGTGGCAAGCCCTATAATGTTTGGGAAGTTTTTGTGGCTGCTGCCGAAAATTCCTTGGGTATGAAGTCTGTGGAACGTGCACTGCCAACCTTGAGTACAGGATGTTAGAAAATCATGCATGCTGGTTAACGTACTTGCTTTTCCACCACCAATGCTACCGTATGGCTTGGGTCTATCACAACGTCTCGGAGGTCTTGATCTATCTTAGTGATAATCTGTTAGAAGGTGTCAGGGCGGTTGCAAGCACTGGGTTGAGGAAAGCCCACTTGCACCGTTCTGCGTGACCACCTGTCCATTATCGTATACGAGAGTGATACCCTCGCCGCTGATGGATGCCATCTCATCTGAATACTGAGCCTATGTGAGTGATAGCTGCATATATGTAGGCTTGTTCACGTTACTTACCACATGCAAGTCATCCACAGTCAACGCCAGAGTCTCTGCCAAGTCATTGACAGCACGCATTGCGTCTATGCTGTGAGCAAACAACCGTGGGCTGTTATAATAGATCTCCCTTGAGAATAACATCCGTGAGAGAAAGCAATGCGTTCATGGCTAACTGCGACTGTACCTCATCATCACGTAGGAGCCACGCGAGTTGACCTCATATAGAACTTTTGCAACAGTCATCATCCTGGCTGGAATGCATGCACATTAGCCAGGTATGCAGTGCAATATATCAGCCAGGTCTCCTACCAAATCTCAAACTGCCAACCACTGAAGATCCCTTTCCGGACCACATGACCGGCATTGGCGCGCTCGCCACTCCTCGACGTTCACAACTATATTTATAGCCTAGGTCGAGGGCGTAACTTTCGAGCGATAGCTCCGGAAAACACTGCACTTGGGCGGTGTGCTGACCCATGTCGGCGTTCCATTCGGGAGGAAGGTCGGATCCAGACGCCAAGAGGAAGCCAGATGCCACTCTCTTTAGAAACTGAAGCAAGAGCGTTGCAGCAGGTTGTTCACCCGTGTTGTCCATGTCAAGTGGTGGCGTGTGTCAAGGTGTTTGTGTTGAACTCCTCGGTTCAGTCCGCCATGTTCCCACGCGTTGGACACCGCGTCCAACCCGGGCCCCTGCGCGGCTTCACCATTCCCAGCGCCATCCTTTCTCCCTCACTATGACCGGTGTTCGTGGGGTCTACCATTGCCAATCCCTCCAATTACCAGACAGTTTTCCTGTGGTAACAGTGCTACATCTCCGCCACGAGCTCACCGTAGAGGTTGTCACGGACACTCCCGACTCCACATTCTATGCGGTTGATCCGACATTGGCGAGGGCGATACGGACCGGACCTGCCATTGGCGGAGTCAATCTCGTCCTAAATGTACAGAACATGTCTCAGGGGGTATTTTGGACGGCAGAGGAGGTGGCTAATTCCAACCTGGGCAAAACGTTGTACGCATTCTTTAGACAGGTATGTGGAATCAATACCGGGTATATTACATGCTGAGCTCCTGGCTGGCAAAGAATAAGACACGAATGGCCATCAGTAAAGTCACCTGCGAGGTGCGTGATGGAGAATACCGGGGTGCGTCGCATTGTACCGCCGCATTCAACCGCCGCATTCATGGATACGTGCTAAAGCCCATTGTCAGTGAATCTTGGTGCACGCCTGGCTTCACGGGCCCTGGCGCACGACGATCGTTTTCGTATGCATCTTCACACAATCGTCCTCGACATACGCATAGAGGATTCTCCTAGAGAAGGAAGATTGACTGTGGACCTGGTAGAAGAGATATGGCCAGCGGCACTGGGTGAAATGGCGAAGCAGATGGAACTCATATACCCGTTCATATATGGGTTGGTAGTCCTGACTGTCGGTGAGACCATCCCTGGTCTACAGATAGGGGCTACTGCATGGTACAGGGCTTGCGACCACAGTGAAGAGGCGCGAGAAATGAGGAAGCAGCTGACGGATAGAGTTATGGCGGATTGCAGGGTGGGCTTGGAGGGAGAGACGGGCATCGTACGCGAGATGTGTGCAGGAGCTTGGGAGCCCGTAGAGCATCCTGTTCCTGAAGGGTATGGAGCCATTGTGTGGATGTTCACCAAAGCCGTCATGAATCAGATCTATGCTCATTTTGCGCGGCGGGTCCTCGCGGATGAGTTTATAGATGAACAGAGCGGTATCTATGGGGTAAGCACTTCTACCCATGGAATGCATCTTTATTGATGTAACTGAACGACTACAGTTCATCATGGATGTGCCATTGACCTGGGATAGTGAGGACATCGAGGAAGATGATGAGTACACGCTGATGTGAGTCATGCGCGGTACATGATAGCGTCATGCACACTGATTACCGTACAGTGAGCCACCCAACGTGGACCTACATGTCATGGAGGTATTGTGAGAATAGGGCGTTCAGCGGTATAATATAGTGTGCTCATTAAAAGCATGATTATCATTCTGGAAGAGGTGCTGGACGCCAATCACGTGCACATGTGCGCAAATGACCTGAAAACGGCGCCCGCCCATCTTCTCCCATCACCACCATGACCTCCCTCACCACCCTTACCGAGCGCGATGTCATCAAAGTATCCTCCCGCGTGAAGTGGACGAACCCAGGCATCATTAGCCTCGCACAGACTCTGCACAAGGTGGTACGCACGAGAGAGCATTTTGGGAACTGTCACGGTTCGACCCTCGGTCCCACGATTATTCATTTTTTCTTTTCTTTTCCC
>UWZB01000189.1:0-42086 GCA_900536885.1 Peniophora sp. CBMAI 1063 | reverse complement strand
CCCCCCTCCCGCTCCCTCTCATCCCTCGTCCATATCCTCCCTCCCCGCCTCTTCACAACCAGCCTCACCTCCCCCGGCTCCATCCCTTCCCCGGGCACATCGTACCACCACCTCAACACCTGCGCACCCCCATCGACCTCCCACTTCCCCTCGCTAACCTCAACCTCGACAGCCAGCGCCATCTCGCCCTCATCGCCGGGCAACGTCTCGCTCGAGCTGCTCGCTCTTGACTGTCCCCCACTCGCGCTCGCATCCTCCGCATCAGCACTTTGAACAAGCTGACTCCCAACAGCCGCATCAGCCGCATAGTGCACAGCGGGGAGATACACGACCGTCGGCTCGCTGCACGCGTCCTCGCTCGTGACGCGCACCGTCAACCGAAACTCGGACTTATCGCAGTCGAACTCGATAGAAGTGGCGGCGCCGACGGTCGCCATGGGATACGGCCGCGCAAACGCTCTCACAGCCCGTGCACCATCCGTCAAAAAGTCGAAGCTGGGCGCCGTCATCGTCCCCTTTGCCATCGGCATCGCTCCTTCCCCATTCGTCCCGGGTACCGTCGCGAGGGAGAGTTGCGACCCCGGCATCGGGCCCGCGCGCATACTCGGCGCCGCACCCCTCTGCAACAGCGCCGCGCTGCTCTTATCGCCCCCCGCGCCCGCATATACGGCCCCTCCATCTCTCAAATCGTCCGCGCTCCACAGACTCAGATCCTCCATATTCCACCCGTCGCCCCATTTATGGCTGTTATCCGGACAATACGTCCATATCGAGTAACTCAGCGCGTTACTCCCATCGCACGCGTTCAAGCTCGCGTCCAGCGCGCGCCGCTGATTCCTATAATCGCCCCGCCGCTTCCCGTCTTGATAAGCAGCGCGGTCGTCCATATCGTACGGTATGCCGATTTCGCCTATCATCGTCGGGTACCCGCCTATAATCTCCGCGTCGGATTTCAAGATGCCGAGTTGCGAGCGCAGGGAGCGGCGGATGGCGGGCTCGCCGAGGACGACGGCTTGGAGCATGTGTTTGTATTTGCCGCGGAGCAGCCCCAGGGCGTCGGCGTTGAAGAAGTTCCATTTCCTCGATACGAGCGTGAGGCCGTCGTAGTAGTGCGTGCTATACACCGCCCTCCCTTTCAGATCTCCCTCGTCGAGCTCGGGCGGCTGCGCGAACACGGGCGGAGCGATGAACAGGATCGCTTCTGGATGAGATTGGCGGATGCGCCGGGCGTAGGACTCCCAGTGCGGGCGCCAGTATGAGGATATGAAGCCCGAGTGCGCGAAGTAGGCGGGCTTGAGGACGTAGCCGGTGGCGATGTCCCAGACGCCGTGCTGCGCCCATACACACGTGCCGAGCTCCCACCCCGCATCGCGCGTCCAGCCGTACCGCGGGTGTTTACCGTCTACCTCGGTAGACGGGTCCAACCACGCCTTCATGCCCTTCGGGTCGATCGTGACCGTCCCGTCCTTGGACGGGCCGAACGTCCCGAACGTCCAGTGCTCGACCGTCTGCGCCTGGCCCATGCCTAGCCGCAGGCCCTGCGCGGGCGTCGGCGTCGGGCCTTTCTTGAGGACGCTGCCCTGCTGCGTGGGCAAGACGTTCAGATCGGGCGTCCCGACGAAGCCCTCGGCCGGCTCGTTCATGCTGTCCCACCCGATCACACACGCGTCCAACAGCTCCGGCGCCGTCTCTTTGATTCTATCCGCCAGCGCGCCCATGGCGGATATATAGTGCGACTGGAGGTAATCTTGGATGTTGACGCCGTCGATGATGCATAAGGGCGCGTAGGTTTTGCCCGCGAAGAAGAACGTGAAGAGCGTTTGGATCGCGAGGCGGCCGTAGTTCGTGCTCCATGTCATCGCGGGGATGCTCGCGGGGTCGGGCGCGTGCGCGAGCGGGTATTCAGAGTGGATGACGGCGGCTTGGGTCGCGGTGAAGTTGCGCGGGTTGAGGCCGCAGGCTTCGAGCGTCCAGTAGGGCGCGCCGGAGCCGCCGGAGAAGCGTGACCACTATGGCAGGTAGTATGAGTATTTGGATTGTGTGGGAGATGAGGATGGGAGATGGGAAGGACGTACGGCGTCTTGGTGCGGGTCCATGTATATCTTGAAGCCGTATTCGTGGCATTTTCGTAGGACGCGGATCGTGTAGTCCATAAACTCATAGTCGTACTTCCCACTATATTCCCATAAGCATTCACCACGTAGCAACCCCATAGGAAGGACACTCACGGTCCGTCATGCTCCAACGCCTCCCAAACGACCGGATACCTCAAACAATTAAACCCCCAGCCCTTCAACCTCGCCAAATGCACATCCGCACTCCCATCCTCCAGATCCAACGGCCGCCCCACAAAATCCACGCCTCTATCCTGCGCATCTTCCCAGAACCCGTCCAGAGTCTGGCTCTGCATCCCGACTGGAGCTTTAGAGGAACCGCTGAGGTTGACGCCGCGGAGTATCACCGTCCTACCAGAGGAGTCGACGAAGTGGCCGTTGAGCGTGTGGAGCATTGATGGAGGACATGGGCGGCCTGTTGCACTGGATGTTGATGGTGCGGGAGGCATACTCGGGGTATGGTGTGGTGGTGGGGAAAGTAAACGGAGGGCTTGAACTCGGACGGCGTTGTAAGTGCGGGGCCTTGACGGTATCCGTCGGGCCGTAGATGCCCCTATCTCAAGCGCTTATTACTTGTCGTACCACTTCCCTCTCCCGGACTTCCATCCATTCCAAATCCATTCTGACCATCGCATCTTGACCGTCTCTACTGACACTGCTCGGACAGCTTGCGGGTAGCTAGCCTTTCGGCGGTGCTCTGCTCAGATGCTGCGGCTGACTGACGCTCGAAGCGCAAAGATAGCCGCGCTGTCAACATGCGCCTATAAGCGCCGCGGCGACGATAGCCGGCGCCACGTGGGTTATTGTGGCACAAACTCTGGCGCGCAGAGCCAGCGCCGACGTTGAGCGCTACCGCCATGTACAGCGCCTACCTGCTACGCATACTCCATCGCTACCACGACCTGAGCCTCCTACGCGACGAAAGCCTGCTAAGCGACTCAGCGCAAGCCTGGATACATTGTCGCCGAGTCGACGCCGACCGAGTATGAGTATGATTACGATGTGCTCCCCGTCGGCCCGCGGAGCGACGCCGCAGAATCCACATTCCTGCGGCAGTCGACTACATGACTGATCTTGTAGGTTTGTGCAGCGTAGAACTCACGCGGGGACGGCTGGCCGGTGTTGACAGTCAGGCGCGCGTACAAGTCGCGATGCTTTCTCCGGGACGTGTCGGCGCGCGCACGCCGACTGTCACGGCTGAACCGCTACCGCTATTCACTACCACCATCGTAATCCCGATTAGATGCATGCTAGGGCTTACGTGAGTACTGTTTCTGGACTCTTGTCGAGCCGAAACTGAGTTTGGCGCTGGAAATCATGTTCACGAGAGCGATAGCCCAGCGCGGCGTCCTGCTCCTTCATCTCCGAAGGAGCTGTATCCTCGCTGGCGCCGCTGCTGTTTCCACTGAAGCTTACCACCTTCATCCATCTTCTCACATGCATGAATGTATACAGAACTAACACGTCATACTACCTCATATCTATGCGGGCACATAGGTGCTTATGCAGTCGCTGCAAGCTCTACCCCAGTCCCAAGGCGAGGACGACAATAGCGGACTATCTACTACTTCGGATCCGGATCGATGCACCCCGCGGCATCCCAATCCCAATCCCAATCCTATTCATTCCTACATCCGCTATCCTCTGCAACTCGCTCTACACAGTCGCGTTTTAGCTCTACTCAGTCGACAGAATCGCTCAGCCCTTCACCTGAACCGTGCGAGCAAGCAACTGTATTATCTGAGTGGCGTCATGAGGTCAAGACCCTCGGGGAGGCGTGAGCACGCCACCAGAGACACTTCTTCGTTGCCATTGTTGCTTAGGCTCAGACTCTGCTAACGCGCGTGAAAGTCATCGCGTACTGTGCGCATCAGTATCTTCCTCTACACGACCGCAACTGATCGCTGGACTCGAGAGCGCGTGCTGAGGCTTGCACTCCGCGCCGAGTGAATCTCGAGGAGAATGAGCGAATAGGTACTGCAACGATGGAACTGTACTGTAGTGCTATAGTCAATATCAGCCAATTGCCACCCCCTGAGGTTAGGGTTAGCGCGACGCGCCAAGCGGAAAAGCCCGAAGGCCGATGCGGGATTAGGAAAATTTGAGGGAAATATTGTGATGATGCATAGACCGAAGCCTTGGCCCATACTGGCATACAAACCACGCATTTCCTTTTGGATAAGATCGCCATGCGGTTGGAGGACCGCGGTCCGCAGCACGCTAAATGTGGTGGACACTGTGCCATCAAGGCAAATATGAGGAATTACGGATGCAAACCGCGCCGAGGTCGTGCAGATTGGCCCGCGCGCGGACCGAAACGCGTCTTGCTTCCGACTTCCGCGCGGCAAACCACGTCGGTGGCTAGCGTCAATCCACAGCGGGCCTGCCGACGATGGCGATCCACAGCGGGCCAGCCGTCGGCGATGGTGGACTGGAGATACATAGGGAGCGATATCCTCCCGAATCTTTTGCCAGTTATATCGCACAGTCCTGTGAGTCGCCTTGCATCCGTCACGTACTTGCGTGCACCCGACCTCACACCGATAGAGCGCATACAGACATCAAGCCTCGCCTACAGTACTCGACTCGCGATCTTGAGAGCAGATGCTCAATATATATCATTGTACAGTTACAGATGCAAACGTGCGCAAACAGTGTTCGTATTTGATCAATCAAACCTTTCTTGTACTGATTCTTCCTCTAGCTGCCTTCCCCCCATATCCGTCGCATGCGAGCCGCCATAAGACGCATAGCTTCGTCAAAGGTGCTCAAGCGCTGCATTGTCTGCAGGATCTTCACCTTTCTCTTCCCCGGGAACTTTGAGCCCACGGGACCGCGGTCCGGGTTCCCATTGCACGACCATTCGTGGCGCAGGGCGTTGTGCCCGCCGTCAAGGCGCGAGATGTACTCAGGGCAGAAGCGGCAGTATCGGCCACCTTCGACGACGCCTGGGAGCGGCCGTGTGAAGGTCTCGTCGCCCACGCGTACTTCGTGGTGGTGGTGGACATCGTAAATGTGCCGGTCGCGCCCCTTATGGTCCTGGAAAATGGTCTTCTCCGTGCAGGGAGCACCGTCGTTGTCGACCCAGCCGCATGGCCATCCTCCTCCCTTCCTCTTCAGGTCCTCCTTAACCCGGGCGCACATATAGGCGTGCTGTGCAGGCGTCAAGTGGTCGAGAAACTCCTTGAGGCCCCAGTACGAGCGTGCGAGCTTCCATCCCGCTACCTTGTTCGCGGGCGCTGCTGGGTTCGTAGCCGGTCCAGCCACTGCCTGCGCCGCGCCGTGGTGCGACGGCTGTACTCCGTCGTTGATGTTGTCCTGGATACCTCCCAGGACGATGTTGGTGATTGATGTAAAGTTCGATGCACTCGGGTCTGTGCTAGGAGCGGCGACCCGAGATGGAGGGTATGGCGCACGGGAGCGCACATGCCCGCGAGTAGTTTTGCGTGTATTGGTACGCACGACGCCTACACGAAAGTGTAAGTACGGTTGGAGACAACGACGAACAAAAGACGCACCATGCGGCATGCCCACCAACGAGTCACCCAGTGGACCTTCAGTTGGGTGGAACGAGCCTTCGTCAGGCAATAGCCCGCATATCATGGCGAATGCACGCTCATTCTCCTCTCCAATATTGACCTGTGCCGCTAATGCGCCCTGGAGTACAGCTCCCTCAACAATCGACTCCTCAAGACCGACCAGAAAGTCGCCCGTGTCAATCGCCTGACCGAAGTTAGCGGCACCACCGGGGACCTCGGCCGCGAGCTCCGCCTGGAACATTGGGCCTCTTGGCAACGCGCCAGTGCTCGGCGCAGGGACCGGCGCCTCAAGAGCAGCCAGCAAGTCGTGATACATAGCTTGCTGTGCAGGGGGGAACGGATGGGCGTCGGGAGGCGCCATTGCGGGCGGATGGTTCAAGTTGCCTGCGGTGTGGTCGTACATACCCCCGTAGTATTGGCCGGTAGCGGTGAGCTGACGGCTCTGAACCACGGCACCACTCTGGTCGTAAGTGCTCGAGTGCGTCGACTGGAAGGTATTCCCATGCTGATACTGGTGGACAGGCGCGTACTGATAACCGTTGGACAGTTGGCCGTTAGACGGCCCCGCCATCGCGGAGCTGGGGCCTGCAGCGCCTCCATGATAGCCAGAACCACCAGGCATCGCGCCCATAGGGAAAGCGTTGGCGAAGTCCGAGTAGCCTTGGATCTGGTTGTACGGTGCGCCGAGATGTTCGAAGTTGTGGTAGTCGACCACAGGACCGCCGAGCGGAGGGTGGCCGTGCGGTGGTGCAAGCGCATGCGGGGGTGTCGCGGGTATCATCAACACAGAACGTGGGTTTCTTGGGCGCTGTGGAACACTGTAGCGATGCTGAAATGGATGATCAGATCGCTGAGCTGTGCGAGGAAGTGGGACGAGGGTCACTGACCTCGTCGAGGAGAGGCGCGCCAGGCATCGAGCCACCGACGTACGCTCTGTGGTGCACCTCAGCACGGATGGGCACCGGGCTCAAGACTTGCTGAGCCTGCGGTATGGCGCTCTCAGCACGAGTCGAGTATGATGTAAACGTTGGACGTACCCGGTATGCCTCCGGCATATGGATTCTAGTTCTAGTGGTTGTTTGGTTGTGGTTGGGCTGCCGAGCGTCGGCGTATGGAGAGTACATGGTGCTCGTCAAGAGTGAGATGAAGCTCGTCTCTGGTTATGGAGCGGATGTGGATTGTATAAGTGGTGGGGATGGAAGGAAGAGCGAGAGAGCGAATTGAGTTGTGATCAGCGTTGGCGTGCGGTTTAAGAGTCCCGTGAACGCTCAGAGCCACAAAGGGCCATCACTGGCACGTGACGGTTTGTGTACCGCGGCCGCGCGACGACAATTTGTAAGCATTCCCCGCATTCTGAATCAAACGTAGAGTAGTTCTCTGTCTCCTGACCATACCCTTCATATTTGTAGAGGTAATTTCTGGGTAGGCCTCAGGGCACGGCATGAGTGCCTCGGCCGGTGACTTAGAGCACGAAACGGCCGCGTCCGCGGCTCCTATCTCGACCCCGGTATACGCTGCAGTATGGGCTTGCAGTCACCTCGGGTGGCATCATAGATTACTGAATCTACTCAACACCCGCCGCCGCGCGTGACTCCAGTTACGGTGCCAGTTCCTTTGCGACGGGCTTGACCACCACCACCGTCGCTACTGATGGCAGCGTGCCGTCTATTGTTGAGCGCGGAGACAAAAGCCTTGGACGTTGTTTCCCGATTGGTGCCGTGTGAGTCTGCCCTATCTCTGTTGTCAACCTACACTGAACCTAACCCAGCGATATACCGTATTCCCTGCCGTCAGAGACGAGGCGGTCCAATCCCCTACTGCTCGACTCGATCTCTATGATCACACCTCTCATCGAAAAACCTGTATTTTGTGCGACAACATGTCAGCCACCCGCTCTGAAGTCAACCATGGCCTCGCCTCCCCTCCGCGGAACGCTGACATGGGAAGATTTGGACGCGTCAGCTGCCTCTACCAGACACTCGCATCGTCCACCGACGCCGCCGCGGCGCGCGGAAAGCCAACATGGGCCATTTCTCAAAGCTTCGTTGGGATCTTTGAGACTCTATGCGCATATACACCCTGTCGATTTCACACTTGGTTGTGCGCCCGATAATGACCTCGTACTTTCCGGCCCATTCTCCAAATATACCAGTGCGCCCATTCTTCTTTCGAGCATTGGATCGAGCTGATGCATGCTCATAGGCCGGAAACACTGCGTACTCAGATGGGATGGGAGCCACTTGACAATCACAGACCTGCAGACGGTGAATGGTACATGGGTGCGTCCAGTTGCGCAGATATAGTCCTTCACCATAAACTTACCATAGCCTCCAGGTGAATCTGATCCGACTCGGTGCCCAGGAGGCCCGCATTCTCGAAGACGGAGACGTGATACACATAACGTCCGCTGCTTTTGGTTCGCGCACGCGAGAAGCCTGCGAGTCGAACCTCTCTTTCACGTACAATGAACACCCGCTGTTTGATGTATTCGACGTATACTCTCAGGCGGGTGGTGTGGCTGGGAGAGCTTTGTCGCATACGTGAGATGATTGAAGACTCGCGAGGCTCCAGGTAAGCGTTCTCTGATACACAACCCTGGGAAACTATATTAACGAGCTCCATAGGCACTGTAGTACTAGTGCACCGACGCGCACCGATGGGAGCGCGCAGTCTTATTGGAGTGTCCTTGACAGGCCCGGCAGGCCCGGATGAAATCAAGTGGTGGTCCAACTGCTATCATCTGCCTGTGGGACTTCACCGCGACTGTCCTCTGATATCAGCTCCTCCTTACGGCTGCCTACCATCTTTACCGTGGGCCGATCGTCGCGAACGTTATGCAAAATACCTTGCAGAGACGGGTCGTCCTGACTTCGGGCCTGATCACTCGAGGAACCTTCTCCATCCTCGTCAGAATGCCGCTTTGCGAGCCACCCAGTCCGAGGCTGATTCTGTACATCACCCCATTACATCGGGCGATCAGAGTAGCGGGACGGCTTATCGCGTGTCGAAGCGGTCGTGCGAGGAGGAGGATGACGCGGAAGAGCGGCGCGTCAAGTGCGCGAAGGTCGATCCCCGACGCTCGCGCGCTTATCTTGATGCCTCTCCCGCGTACGGAGACTTCGAGACACCCAATACGTCTCATGCTACACCCTCACGGGACTCGACATCCAGGGTTGACCCAACTGTGCGTGACGTGGGACGCCTTGAAACGCTGGCGGAGGTCTCTTCGGTACCCGCAAGGCGGGACGGAGCCTTGTTCATCGGACGCCCACCTGGCCGAAAGATGCGAAGTTCCATCGCAGGAGAAGAAATCAAACGTACCTACGATTGATCGCAAACGGAAACGCCAGGCCGACGACGATGATGCGGATGAACGCGCGTCGAAGCGGGTATCTGCCTCTGCGTGCCGCGAATCTCCATCTCCGGACGCGAGAGGCCACGATGCGTCTAAGTCATCTAGCATCTGGGGCCACTACTTCAACCTACTCGCGATGGCTTGGAGGGGCCGCCCGCGGTGATCGCAATTGACGGCTTGCCCCTCACATCCGGCATATGTGCAGGCGTGATCCTCATCGTCCGATTGGAGAGCCGATCTCATCATTACAAACATTCACATCCTGACCCCCTTTCATCCACCTTTCCCACCACGAACTAATTTCACCGTCGAATTCGCCTTTCTGATCACCGCTTCACTCGCATGTATAATAGCATGTTCGCTTTTCCTAGTTCATATGTACACGCGCTTCATTGTGTATGCCATCGCGAACAGACTCGACAATTCGATATCGCATACATCACGCCGGCGCCGTGCTCATGGAGGAACGAACAAAGAAGTCCTTGTACTTCACGACATCAACACGTATCGCTACCCGGAGAGTGTGGGTACTGCACATACCCTGGAAACAAGGTCATGAGAGAGAGAGCGTTAGTCTGCGCCTTTGCACGCCACTCCAGTGCAGATATTCTGGTGAGTGGGCGTGGCTGGCGCGGGTTCGGCTACGGCGCCGGCGATGCTGACGAAGGCGCTGAGTGCAACAACGGCAAGCTTGATGTTGAAGAGCATAGTAGTGAGAGTGGAGCTGAGTGGGCCTGAGGTTGAAGCGGATGGTGTCGCGCCGGTCTTAGGATAGACCTTACGAGAATGGCCTTTATAGCATGGCGCGGTCATATCGGAATTCGCTGGATCGAACTGCGAGGCGGCTCGACGCCAGGCGATGTTCTGGATGACTGTACCAGCTGAGGCACCGTATTCGCTGCAGACACCCTGCAAAGCGGATGCACTGTTGAAAGCCGCGGGATCCATCAGTCCAACATGCTATATGCGCACGCTGTTCCCTGTGCAACACAGAACCATCAGCCGAACGAGTCAATGGAAAGCAAGTGGGTACGGCAAAACGAGTGGTTTGTATGCGCTGACGGTTGGAATACACCGCATACCGTGGATACATACTAGAGTACAGAGTGATTACTTGTCATTCACAGTACATGTCGCGGATATCGGCGTTCCGTCGGCGCGCTAGGAGGACCAATCGCAAGCCCTATGTAGTCATCAAAAGCTCAACAGAGCGCGCGTGGCTGACGGCGGCATTGTGGACTCGGAGGGGATGAGCTTCGAGTGAAGAACATCTTTCAAACTACTCAAGAGGACCGCATTGGGTGATTAAGACGATACGGAGTTTGGCGGTTCATGGCGGTAGGAAGCAAGGCTAGGATTCTAACTTGAAGTCTAGGTGAGCGCGTGAGAACGGGCTCGACGCGTGTCAGGGCCGTAGTACCGAGAACAGTGCACCGGTACCCGTTCTCTGCCATGACTGAGAGGTTCTGAGGCCTGAGGGCCCGTAGAAGTAGATGCGATGGAAACGCGATGGACTTGACCTGCGGGAGAACTTCGGAATATCCCGTCTGGTATCCCAGGAGTCGGCGACAACGACGCGCGCGTCGTTACAACGTCAATCCAAACGTTCACCAGATGACACTGCGCGTCGGCAGCGATATTTGTACAATTCTGGATGGCACACACTAAGCATACCTTCTCTATTTTTATGGCACTCTCCTGGGAGGCTCTCATGCAGATGCATCAGACCGGGCGCTGCCTCGACCGTCTATTGTGGGGTAGCGTCAGGACGATGTGGAAGACAAAAGACCTTGTTCTTCAATTGGCATCGGAGTGGTACTGCATCTGCTTTGATCTCACCATGAGCCCGGATCCAGCTCCCTTCCTTGTTGCGCTCGACTCACCACCGTCGAGTAACCCGCTTTACTGCTCCAAACTACCTTCAAGCCGTCAGCACAAACTCCGTAATACCGATCGACCAAGACGCCGGACATGGAAGCACCGCAATCTCCCTTCCTCATGGCTTCTTTGGGCACGCTGCGATTCCCTGCGCATATGCACCCTCTAGAGCTCACCATCGGCGGTGCGCCCGAGTGCGACCTTGTACTCTCCGGACCATTCTCCAAGTTTATCAGTGCGTCAGGCTCCCGTTTAACCCGTGCGCTTGGCTGATGTCCATCAATAGGCAGGAAGCACTGCGTGCTGAGATGGGACGGGAGTCGCTTGACGATTATGGACCTGCAAACCGTGAACGGGACATGGGTGCGTAGCCACGCCGATCGCAACATCTTTTACTCAGAGCTCATCTTTGTCTCTTTGTCTCCTCTAGGTCAATCTGATACGTCTACATGATGGAGAGACTCGCGTTCTGAAGGACAAGGACGTAGTCCATCTGACCTTTGCTGCGTTCGGCTTGCACTCGCGAAACGCGTGCGAGTCAATACTTGCCCTTACATATCGCGAGCATACGTTCTCTGACATCTCTGCAACATTGTCTTCCGGGAGTTGCGTGGTCAGGAAGGCTATGGATGAGTTGTCTCGTATACGTGAAACCGTCAAGAACACCCGACATCCTAGGTAACCTCCAACAGCACTAGATCCGGCTGTGGCTGACTCTCTTGGTAGGTCCAACAACGATGAAGAAGCGAACACAACTTCCGCTGGAGAGAGTGTGCGTACATATCGAGGCGTCCTCGACAGACTCGGTCGAGTCCGAACGCCCGTCCTGCCGCCTCCACAACCTCTGGATCTCGATCGGGAAGATATGCGGATGCAGATGCGGAACGGTGGCTGGGGTCGAAAGTCAACTTCGGAAAAGGTGGTATTGCGGCGCGACGATCCCAATATAATCTGGGGTACAAGTTGCGTCAGTATGTACGCCGGCCATGGACTTCCCGACGAAATCAAGAAATGGTCTAACTATCACCATCTACCCGTTGGACTTCATGACGACTGGCCTTTGGTATCGCCAACACCTTACGGCTGTCGATCCTCTTTGCCGTGGCCCAAACGTCGAGAACGTTACGTGGGATATCTCGCAGAGACGGGTCGTCCTGATTTCGCGCCTGATCACTCGGGAAGTGTGCTCTGGGCGAGCAGATACGCCCCTTTAGCCGCTGAGTCAAACCAGGATCCCACACCTCGTGCTACATCATCAACAATAGTCGATCAGCAGTCCACCACGGCACGTCCTAACCAGACAAACACCGAATCGCCCTCCCGTGGCATCAAACGCCGGTTCGAAAGCGATGACCGCGATGTTGACGGACGCCACATCAAGTGCGCGCGGGGCGATCCTCCGCCTCTCGACTGGCATCTGATGCCCCTCGCGTGGAGGCTCAGTCCGTCTCGTCTTCCGCCTGTGTGGAGGTCGCGGGCTTCCCGGTCCATATTGCCCGACAGACCAAGAGGTCACCTTTTCCTTCCGCCGCCCAAACGAGAAAGCGCACTCTCGTGGACTGTGGCCACCCCACCGTCCACGCAACGCGAGTACCAGCACCGGGAAGCTGGCATTGAGGCGCCCGGTCCGTCCCACAGCTTGCCTTCACGGACTTCGTCGGCTTCACCATCAGTATCGCGCCTCGATTCAGGTGTTCAACCTTTCCCTCTATCACCTGCGCTGCAACGCCCATCCTCATGGAGGGTGGGTCCCCGGAAACGCTACCAGAATCAGGAGGTTGATGCTGAGGACGCTGGGCGGCACGGCGCGTTGGAAGAGGTTGACAATCCAATGGAGTGGGAGCGCACTGCCATGGATTTGCCTCAACAGCCGACCGTTCGCGCATCGAGACGACACTTCGAAAGACCTCGTTTGGATTCCCCACCTCGCACTCAGGCTAGAAGAACACTACACCGAATGTATCGTCAACGCCGGACTAATACTGATGAGGGAGAAGACGACGAAGATTCAGAGCCCGCAGTGCAAGATGAGAGGATGGGCGAGATAGTCAGTGAGGAGAGGAACGAGGGGGGGACGGTGCTGGGTAGGGTCTTTCGATGGTTTGGGACGTTTGCGTGGGAATGGGAGGGATGAGGGTCGGCGTACACACTGCAATGCAGTGACTGGGCGCCCCAAACAGTAATTAGAGGTCATATAGTTATCCGAACCAGATCAATCTCTATGCTTCCAGTTCGTATAAACTCTGTATCATTGACTTATGAGACCATGTATCCTCGATTCTAGGTATACATACGTCATACGCTTCGTAGTTGGGCCTGCCAAAAGTTCATAGCAGAGTGCATACAGGGAAGGCTTGCTTGCAATGGAGCCGGAAGTCATGGAATCCATACATTCATAGCTGCTTCAACATGATCACATATACCGCGAACAGACTGGCGACGGTACAGACGCCCCCACACGGTCCCCCCACGCACAAATCCGAGGCGCCGTGACATTGCCCGGAAGGATATAAAGCTCTGCGCTACCGTAGAACCATCAGTACGCGCAATTCACGCGATGATTGTGTACATACATACCACAGTGTTCAAGTTGCAGCCCGTACAGCAAGGGAGATTCAATCCCTCCCAAGGCTCGGCAATCGGGTATTCGCCGGCACAGGCGTAGGCAAAGCGGAAGCTAAGCCCACGACGGTCGCAAGAGCGAGAAGAGCGAGCTTGAGATTGAACTGCATGGCAGACTGTCACGGTGCTGGATGGCACGGCGGGTGGGTAGAAGGGCGATGGTGAGCACTGAGTCTGTCTGGACTCAATAGAAGGGGCTTATATAGCAAAGCCACCTCCGAGTATATCTATCCCTGCTGTCCTGTCAATCAAGAAGTGTGAACCCTGCCGTGCTGAAGAAGCGGTACTACAGCACTCGAGCGGCCCTGGATGATGGAGGAGAAGTTTACGGGTTATACGGGCACAGATTGCTGTAGGGCGTACAGAGTAGTACCCCCAGGAGGTAACATACAGACACGCACGCCTCGAATGCAGTATGAGTCCCAGACTACTGGACTATTCGAGCGGGAGGTACTACATCCCAAGCGGGTGTCGCGGCGGGTCGTGGCGGCGAAACCCCGGCGGCACAGAACCGATAGGGCACATGCCATTGAAAACGAGCTATAAAGGCCACTACGAGCCTATATATCTAAAAGGAAGGGGACCCGACTATTGAAGGACTTAAAGTATGACGGGTAGAAAGTTGAGTCGCGGACGCTGGGTGCATGGGAGAACGCGTGTCGAAGTCAGGACACGACCAAACTGGCTCGCTCCCATCGATGCAGAGGATATGAAATGGCTTCAACATAGGCATGACGCGAAGTTCACTCGCTCGTGGCTGTTTGGTGGTGGTAGAGAGTCAAGCTCCGAATCCGAGCGCCGAGGCGCGTGAGAACGGACTTGACGCGTGTCAGGGGCTTTCGGCAATGTCGTCGGCATCGGTCTAGTGACATCGACCAACGATGAACAGCTATCGAGACTTACTGTATGTACTCTCACACTCAAGCGCGACGTTATGGCTGTCTCGCTACTACTCGCAGCGAGCGTTTGCGGCATTCGGAAGGCTCCGTGGAATAGGCGACTGCTCCAATACTAACCATCTCGAAGAACACCCTATCAATAGCTCCGTGACATCTGCAAGCAGCCCCCTCGGGCACAACATGCGTCTACATGACATTCAATCTCGTATCCACTACCAGAGTGATCCATTTTCAACCCGGTTCCTCAGCAGTTCTCCACGACTCGGATTTCCGGCACCGGCACCATGTAGCCCTGGCACATATCCGGTACCGGTCGCTTCAGCAAGTAAGAACTCTACAGCACATGGTCAACGTCGACATAATCTCAGAGACTAGACGCCGCGTATGCACAACACTCACCAGTTCAAATTGCAGAGGTTCGGAGGACACTGCTGGTCCTCTTTCGGTACGGGCGCCGGTGCCGCCGCGGCGAGAGCAGCAAAAGCAATGATGGAGGTAAGGAGAGTGAGTTTCAGGTTGGAGAGGAGATGCATGGTGGTGGTAGGGCGCGCTGGGTGTGGATGGGTTGCGGGCGTGGTAGAATCAGAGTGAGACGGGCACGGCGGTCCTGTGTCATGCTCTCCGGAATGTACGAGCTTATATACTCATACTGAGTTCACCTGTCCAAGTGTCATCAGCGCACAACCGTCGAGGATGTAAGGATGAACGACAGACCGAGCGAATCCGCCGAATGGTCGTGGCGCTATGAGTCCGGAAGTTGGCTCCGACGTGCAGAACAAGCCTGGGAGGCGAAAAAGCAGATGGTCAGGCCTTACCGTTGTAGGATAGCTGTCGCAGACTGCGGGTATCGGCGTCCCGCGAGGGACAATGTGAGGTTAAGGTGACCGTGATGGAAAATAGACGTGTTCTTTCCGAGGATCGAAGGCCAGAGAAATAGGCAAACACGTACAACAGAAATTGGATTGCAGATGTGTGGAGGTGCACCAACATATGATACAAACCATGATATCGAGAATATTCAAAGATCCCAATGAAAACGAATCCCTACATCCCCTCATCTCCACCGTCCTCCTCATCCAAGCCAACTCGCTCAGCGACCCACTCCATCGCCAACCGCATCATCGCACCCTGCTCATACACTCCCTCGGCCTCTCTCAGCCGCTCCAGTTCTCCGTCTCGCATCCAAGCGCGTATCTCAGTTTGTTCGGGTGTGTCTGGCACTTTCAGCCGGCCAGGCGACGAACTCGGGAACTGAGACTGCGACGAAAACGGCAGCGATGCCTTGGCCTGGGACGACCGTAAAGTTTGCGACGACATCTGAGGCTGAGACGATGGAGGCAACTGCGAGCTCTTCGGCCACGCCTGGCTCGGCGGGTCTTCGAAGTGCGGGACCTTGAACGGGTCTTCGTCGCCGAAGTCTTGGTACTCCTCTTCTGCCATCGATCGAGACGATGCGGGTCGGAGTCTCATCATCTGCATGGGTATGGGTGGGGCGGGAAGTGTATCGTCCTGCGGAATGGGTTGACGCGTAGAACTCGATGGACTCGTTCGACGCGCAGGACCGGACGCCTGCGCGCGATGTATGTCACGATAAGGCGACTTCGCAGGGCTGGACGTGAGCCGCTCAAGAGCCTCGTCGTGCCGCCCGCTGGTGCTCAGGCGGACGTAGGTCCGGGCTTTGGTGTGCGGGGGCGGGCTGTAGGGCGCGCGGGAGGGCGAGAGGGGCGTGTAGTGCAGTTTGCTTAGGCGGGGTTTGCGTCGGCGGGGTGGGGAGGTGGTGCCGGCAGGGGTCGGTTGAGCTGAGCTGGTGTGGCGGGGATTGGAGGCGGGGTGGGGTCTGGTGTTGTCCTCGGCGGATTCGTAGGCCTGTTCGTCCTCTTCTGCGTCCTCCTCCGCGTCGTCTAGCACGAGCTCCTCTTCTGAACCACCCCCATTTGCGCTGTCCTCCTCCATCTCCATCTCCACATCAGCCTCGACCTCTTCAGCGTCACCCTCGCCCTCCCCTTCCCCGTCTTCCCCGTCGCTCCCGTCTTCTTCCTCCGCCTCCGCCTCCGCCTCCTCCTCCTCCCCACCAACAACCAACCCCAAACTCCTCCTAAAAGCCCTCCCCGCCCCAACCCTCATCTTCCTCAACGCCTCATCCGCCATCCCCAGATCTCCCTTCACAGCCTCGATAACATTCTTGACCACATCCTTATTGAATCCATATCGATCCACGAGCCCCGGTATAGCCTGTCTGAGGCCGAGCTTGACTGAGATGAGCAGGTGGGGTGGGACGTCGGGCAGGTCGAGGTCGTCTGAGTCGATGTCGAGTTGGCGTTGTCGGCGGAGCGCGGAGAGATAGGTCTGCGAGGCGGGCTCGGCAATAGACTTGCGGCGCTTGGACGGGAGAGACTTGCGAGCTCCGACCGGCGCTGCACGCGTTGCCCTGCCAAAGCTCGCGAACGTCTCGCGGCGCTTCTTCATATCGGCGGCAGGCGCGCGCACGTCACGGTCTGACGTAGCTAGGCGCCTGTTGATCTTTTGCTGGGGTGCGGCGGACGGTACGTCGGCGTCCTCTTCGTGCTCGTCCTCATCGGAGCGACTGGCACGACGGCGTGCGTGTTCCGAAGCGTGATGCGCGGGCGCGGGGCGGGCGCGCTTGTTCGCTTCGACCGAGCGCGCGGCTGGCGGCGGAGGCACGCCTTGCTCGTCTTCGTCCGCGGCGACGGCAGTGCGAGGCGCAGAGGGGCGCGCGCGTTTGGTTGCTTTGTCAGAGCGCGCGGCTGGCGGTGGAGTGGCGTCTTCCTCATCTTCCTCTACGCGAGGGGCGGCAGGCGCGTGCCGTCCAGCATGGCGCAATCCGCCTGCCGTGGGGCGATTCGCGTCGTTCACAATACGTTCATCGGCAGCATGAGTAGCGGCGGGAGTGACGCGCGCGCGACGGCGCTTATCCTGATGGGGGACGATATCCGGAAGGTGGATAGAGCGCGCGGGCGGCGGGGGAATGAGGTCCTGTTCGTCTTCGCCTGCGCGAGGCACAGAGAGGCGCGCGCGTTTAGTCGCTTTAACAGAGCGCGCGGCGGGCGGTGGAGTGGCGTCTTGCTCGTCTTCCTCTAGGTGAGGGGCGGCAGGCGCGTGCTGTCCAGCATGGCGCGATCTTGGCGCTATTGGGTAACTTTGCTCGTCGGGGGCAACACGGGCAGCAGCATCAGCGGCGGGCGCGTGACGGCGTTCATCTTGACGGGAGACTACGACTGGGAGTTGGTCGCTTGATGAGTGAGCGGGTGCACTGGGAGCGTCGACCACGCGAGGAGTGTCGGATCGCTCGCGGGGCGGGGACACGACCGGCGTAGCCGCGCGACGTAGAGGCGGAGACGCGGTGCGTTCACGATAGGCGGCCCAGAACCCTCCCGCCATACTTGGCGACAGACGCACGGCATCGGGGAGCTTGACCCTCGACGAAGACGCGACAGCATTCACCTGCGGCCTCCGCACAACGGCAGGCGCGGGGCGTGGTACAGGCGAGCTGAGCTCGACATTATCCATATCCGTATTCGTCGGGTACCGCCTGTCGTCCGACTGCACGACGTCGACCTTCTTCGTCCTCGGCGGCGGCCACGCCCTGTCCCGGCTCCCGCTCCTCATATCGCCCTCCTCGACGCCCGTGCTCCTCGTCCCGCCCGCGCTTATCCGTCTCCGCCCATTAGACGCCGTCGTGGCGCGTCTGAACGGGCTCTCCTCGTATTGTCTTGGGTATTTCCTTTTCTTCGGTGTAGGATCGTCGCTGTCCGAGTCGGGGCGTGGTGTGGGTGTGGGCCGAGGGCGCTGGGCGAAGGGCGGGGAGAGGTCGCGCGGGGTTTGCGTGTGACTCTGCGGGGAGGGAGAGGCGGAGGAGTGTGGGGAGGCGATCGAGTTTGTGTGGGGCGGTGTGGGCGGGCCGCGGGATGGGGCCGGGGCTTGGGAGTGCATGGTTAGGTCCAGTAGGCTGTATCACATATATCAGTACAAGAAATAGAAGAGTATGGATGAAGTGAGGTGTACCTGAGCGGCTCGTCCCTCCTATCGCTCCTCACGTCCACCGGCCGATCCCACGTATCCCGGCTCGTATCCAACACCTCTCCCTCTCCCTCCCCATCCCCATCTCCCTCCCCATCATGATCCAACTTCACCCTCTTCGCACCCTGACTAGCCGTCTCACCCGCCCTCGTCCGCTTCCTATTCGCATCCATAGGCCTTAGCTCCGGATTTAACAACCGCTGCGGCGCCGACGCGTCGACATGCAGTTCGTGCTGAAAGCGGCTGATGAGCGCGTTGAAGTATTCTTCTCTTTTCCTGTAGCGGGTTTGCCAGGCTTGCCAGGAGTGAGCGGAGGCCCAGGGTCCGAGCTCGGCAGCCTACGCATCAGTATTAGCTTATGAGGAGGAGTGTGAGGAATGAGGCGAGCGTACGTGTCGCTCGATCTGCTCGTATATAGCCCTCCCAGACCGGCCCGCCTTCGCGGGGTTGTGCACGGCGAGGTACCGCGCGAGCGCGCGGTCGTGTTCGATTGTAAACTCGTTCCGTATGCCTGTTGTTTTTGGCATAGTGAGAGCCCGCGGTTGAAGCGCAGGAGGGACACGGTGGTGAGGGTGCTGAAGACAAGACGCGAGCGCCGAACGCCGCGAGGCACGGGGTGGGAGCTGTGGTTGAGCGCCGCCACGATCAGCTGATCGTGCGTTTGGATGGGCCGATGGGGCCGTGTTGGGGTTTGTCTTCGACTGCCACGACGCGTAACGCGTAATGAGCAGCAAATTCATGTATCCTCCCCCCGTATTCTGAAGCTTGAACACAACATCGGGACTGCGCGACCCTTCCACCCGTTTTACCCATGGAATCTTGAATGCTTCGCAGTTCAGCTCAGCTAGCACTTGAAGCTTGACCGTCCAAAGTCAACACAACCCGTTCCTCGTTCAATGCTTCGGTATAGTTGTCAATCTCTATACATTCACCGCTCTCGCCGAGCGCGCCAGTCGGTACTTCTCCGCTCGACTCTAACAATCGCCGTCGTGTGCCGGCCGCTCCTTCAGCAACCAGGCGACCGGCGCTATCATGATTCATCTGGACCAATACACTTGTCGTGCTTCTATACTCAGACGAATGTACATCATGAGCGCCCGTAGGTGAGTGTCTTCCTACAGACCCTGAGTCCGACTCATGTGCTGATACGACATCGATTTTCAGGCGCGTCGACCGTGAACCTCCAGAAGAAGCACCGCGACGCCCGCCTCCGCGAAACCACTACAACTGTCCTGAACGCTTGCACCATGTGTGGTCGACTCGATTAAAGGCCTACAGTTCGTTCGGCGATCGACGACCGGCGTTCAACCCGTATAACCCGTACGCCTCTATCGCACCTTCTCTACTCAGATTAAAGCTCGGTTCAAGATCGGCTTGCTGGTGCAGACGGGAGATAGACTCGTCGTACATACTCTATAAAGGGCTTCTATGACGACGTACGGTCTGCTCGAGGCAGCATCTTCCGCCGCTCTATCCTGCCAACCCACCACCAATTACCCTCGGCCATCTGAGATGCAGCTCAACCTAAACCCGAACGTACTATCTCTTCTTCTCGCCCTCTCCGCCGCGACCGTCGCGATCGCGACGCCAACGCCAATGTTGAAGACCCCGACTACGAATTACGGCTGTACCGGGCCCGAACAGGCTGCATGGTGCTGCATCCTTCAAGAAAGTTGCGATTGGTGACGGTATGTGGGTTTTCGTACTATCGTATGCTGCACTGTGGCGCGCGCGCTGATCTGGTTGGATTCAGGAATAGTGCGTTCAAGATGGCGCTGGGCGCGTGTCTGAGTCGTCGGCTTTTACCATGGACTCTCGTTTGTGGCTGTTGTGTGTTAGTGTGCGCGAGGGAGGCTATGCATATGCACGAGTGAGGGTGTTTTTACAGGTCTGAGAGTGCATCCGGATGAGTCTTGACCTTCAGTACCAGTCATTTCACAAATTTAATGCCGTGTACCATGAGATCAGTCCTCCGCACGACTGAGTCGAAAGCTCTAGCTCGACGCCGTGCACTCGTGCGCCAGATTGATGCATATACCGAGCGAGTTGAGTGAGAAGTCAAGCTTCTTTCGGATGCAACGCGCGACCACGATCAGCTGACCGCGCGGGATCCGATGTTGATCGGTCTGCACACATGTTGTCTCGAACCGCCACGACGGCCGTACGCTGGGATTCAGAGCCGGCTTACGAATGCCACTATGCGCACATTCTACATCTGAGCGTGATGATAGCGCTGCGCTGGCGTACGAACGACTCGCCACGACGCCCGACGCCCGGATCCCTGCACGCATCTCACTTATCTCCATGGCAGTATCCTGACCTTTACAGTCCAAGCGAGCCCCGTGCAACCCATCTACCACATATGACTCAGTACAAGCGCGCTCCGTATAACCCGTACCCTGACCGACCGACCGCGCAATTAAGGGATCCGGAGTCGCGAATCGCTATATAACGAACCGCTCAACACATTCTCTACAAACTATACCATGCAACTCAACATCAACCTGCTCACTCTTCTCGGCCTCGTCGCCGTCGTCGTTGCGGCGCCAACGCCGAACCCGGGTGGACCGGTCTGCATCCCTCCGGCCGACTCGACGCTGGAGCCGGCATGCTGAGTGTCATGGAAAGGCCCTCATGTTGGACTATTGTGATAGGTACGTGCGTGCTACGCCTGTGCGAACTCTGCTATGGTGCTGAAGCCACGAGTTTAGCCTAGGACCAATCGTCGCGTGTGGGCGGATACGGTCCGGGGGTTCACGCGGGACGTAGAGCAATGCTCTCTTTTGACTTATCCATCCCTGCAATATTATTCGATTTTGCTTTCTGCTCCACGTCTAGGTCTCGAGGCTGGCATGAAGATGAAAGTATGTCACCATTGATTGGTATGATGGCCGAGACCTTCCCAGGCTGTCGGTTCTCTCTCCATTCCTGGCCCGCCTACGGGACGCCGATACCCGCGAAATGCACTGTCTTTGACAGGTATTCTATCGATTGAGCGCGTGCTCTGGATATGCAGTGCATATCATTGATTAGCGCACACAGTGCTTGTCTTCCGCTGCTCCAATATGGTCGCTCTGTTCCTTTCGTTGGCATGTTTGGCTGACTGTGTCCATGCCATGCAGGGGGTACCGCGTGCATCGAGCGTATCCGACTGATGAACCGCGCGGCTCTCCAAAGCTCACGCGCTTGTACAGTGCATATGTGGCAAGTACGCTTCCCGTATATACGCCCACCCGAAACCTTGCAAGTCATCGGGCGCTTTGTAGGTATCCCGGCGATTCTGAAGTGACCGCGCTTTACTATATAGCCGTTCATTCGAAGCGTGCTAGAAGTCCAGCATCGCACCCACCCCTCCCGAACAAGACCACCTTCACTATGCAGTTCAATATCAAGCTTGCCATCGTTGCTCTCAGCATCTTTGTCGGCACCGCCGTGGCCGCGCCCGCACCCTACTACTGCCCCTACCCGGCGTGCAAGGTTGATTGAACGCCCGCTACCGCGATTGAAATGGTATGTCCATACCTTCGCCTCCGGATGGCGGCGCGTGCTGATAATGTGAAATTACCAGGACCTCCAGTCGTGTCCATCCATAGTCTTGGCACGACGTGCTCAATTCTCAATTGTCGAATCATTTTGTTGTTTATGTAACTGTATTGATGACATTGTTTGTCTGTCGACGATGCCTGCTCACCGCGGGCCTGCATGAACGCGCTTGCAAGATTAATCTTGACCACGTCGACCGGAATCCGAGTCTTGGCCGGCGGAAAACCTCATTCCAATCGTATCTATTCGCGCTCGTTGACAATTGACACGGTGCACCTTTGCCTACTATATGGGCGACAGCATAAGACCTAGCGCAGCTGCGTCCCTGTGGGAGAGAGCAAGCCCAACTTGAAGCTTCCCATCGTCGCGATGATCTGCACCTATCCCATCTTTGGAGGTTGACATCGATGGTGCATGATTAGTGTAGTTTACGACGTTCCTTTGGATTGCGTAGCGATGCAATCAGGTCTAGCTGTAATATAAGATGCGCTATTGAATGGAATAATCGCAATATGGGTCCATGAAGTCGAAGAATGATTATTCCCTGCGAACGATGCTAGCGGCCCTCGTGCCAGGCGACGGGAAGATCTCATGGGCGTTCTGCGCCTCCTGTACCTTCCTTGCAATCGTCCCTTCCAGAGGATACACCTCTTCCGACGTGGTACTATAGTTACGCAGAAGAGGTGCTGAGCGTCTAGACGCGCCGCGAACGGGTGTTCGGGCCGCCATTGGCAGGGGGAAAGACGGCCTTGGGATTGACTGACGCTGAGGAGATCCTAGCGCTGTCAGCAAGAGCGCACGATAGCATGAATGGGATGGTACATACTACGATCTGATAGACTGGACAGCCTTGGGTATCGGGGAGATGACCGGCGCGAATGATTATCTGGCGCGAATATTCGTTTCAGCACTCGGCGGTATATGCAGAAGACCCAACGAGATGAGTACATACCTAAGAGCTTCAATCGGGCTTCGATGTCTGAGTCCTCATCGTCCGATGCCGAGACTACAGGTGCGCGAGTGCCTTCACATTAGAGGTCAGAAAGGGACAGAAGACATAAGTCATTATGACTGCTCTCGGACGTACCTCGCGAACTAGCAGTGCTGCGCCTCTGAGACCCTTTGAGCTTGTTGATGGTTTGCGCATCGTCAGGACTGGGAATACCACGACGCGAGGCCTGATCCGATCGTCGAAGAACAGGCGGCGTGTCTCGGTGTGTTACCCGGCTTTGAGTTTCCGCAGCGGCTTCATCGTCGTCGAGCTGATCCTCTTCTTCCGCGTATTCGTCACCTCCACCAGTCACAGCCAGGTCGTCGTAGTCCTCATCTTGAGTATCCTTGTAGGGAGAGTTGATGACGGCCGGAAGCCAGTCGTAATTTCCTTCCCCGACTTCCATTAGATCCTGCGATACCTCGGCGTCGTCTTCGTCAGAGCTTCCGAGGTCCCTCTCATCACGCGGCGAGGACAGTGGGCGAGCATGACGGGATTGTTCAACACTGGGTGCCTCCTCCGACGGGCGACCGGCGCGTTGCGAGGCTTGGGAAGACGTGCGCCGCGGCAAGGGAGGTGGAGGCTCGAAGACCTCCGGCTGCTCAGGTGCGGTCCTGAACTCCTCGTTCGCGAGATCTTCTTCACTTCGCTGAGAAGGCCCCTCGCGACGTCTTGCGGGGGAGTTGACAAGCGTAGCTTGCGACGCACCCAGACCCTCCGCAGGCAGCGATGGCTGGCGCTTGGGCGAACGCATACGGGATCGTTGAAGTTCGACAACAACTTTCTTCTTTGACTTTGGCTTGGGTTTGGGACGTTGAGAAGGGCCGGGTTCAGGACCAAAGCTGCGAAACTTCTTCAGCTGGCCGTCTTTCACATATATGAAGGGGATGCTCACTCGTCCAACATGATTGGGTTCTGCGCATCCGAACCAGCAACTGACACAGCACGACTACCGGCCTTCTGCGCTGGCGCAGCCTCCACTTGAGTCTCCTGAGGTTCGCGAATCAGAACCTTGTGTGAGAGATAGAGAATAACGGACTACCTGACGCCGGCGTTTACCACGGTGCCCTTGTTCTCCTTCCGTGGAGCGACGCCGCTTTGCCGGGGTAATTGGTTCGAGTTCGATTTCCTCCTGATACTCTTGAGCATAATCATCGCCATAAGCGCCCGGCGAGATGTGGCGCATGTCCAACAGGCCGCCTTCTGCATCCTCCTCCGCATCCTCTTCGCTCTCCTCAGCCTCATGTTGAATGTCGATGATTACCGGCCCCTTCCGAGGAACTATACCAGAGCGCTGACGAGGGTCCATGCCAAAACGGTCTTCACGAGGAGGGGTTGCCTTGACCCTCTCCGCGATAATCGGATCAAGCCGTTGCCTATGAGTCTTGTAGTGCGATCTCCAAGCCTCCGCCGTATGACGGAGGGCGCCGGGCCAGTCGGGATGCTAATACGGGCAATCCATTAGTGCTCAGCAGGTTACTCCGCCCATAGACAACATACAGCGGCCATCATCGAATTATAAACAACTAAGCCTTGACGACCACCGTCTTCTGGGTTGGGACAAAACTGGGCGATGAATTTGCATAAGAGTTCTTCGTCCGCGTAAGTGAAGTTTGTCCTGGACACATAAGGGTTATTATTCGACTGAACCATGAGCCAGATATTTGCCGTACCGGTACGTGTTACCTGGTGGACGACCTGGCATACCCTTGATCAAGGGAAGGGATAGATTGAAGGTGCGTGTATTGATCCAGGAGAGTATTTGTCTCGCCATGTACACTCGTGTCTTATTCGAGGTGCAGAATCGTTCTTTCGCCCGTTCATATCGCTCCTCGGAATCGCAGACAAATATGTCGATGTCCGGCTTCTCACTTTCCCAGACTTCTTTATTGGTACGTCCGTTGAACGGCAAGATGGCGCCGTTGTCCTGATAACGATACAAGTGAGCTACTTGTAGTCAATCGCATGGCAAACTACTCACCAAGACCAATTGCTCCAGTTTTTGTCTATAAGCTTTCGTTGATCTCCGGAAGTAGAAAAAGAACTTCGCCGGATAGCGTGTCTCAGGCATGGTGAACAGAGGCGCCTTTGCATTGGAGGCCTGCAGTGACAGTAAGTAGAGATGAAAGCATAGTGAGAGTTCCAGACGGCAAACGCTCGAACCTTGACAGAGCCAGCGCGGCTGCCGGCAGATTCGGAACGTGCGTCCAACTCATAGTCGAGCTCGTCCTGTTCCTGTTCCTCCTCCTCTTCTTCACGCATTGGAGCCTTGCCACGAGCCTTTGCGGATAGCGGACGTTGTTCGGTATTGGGAGTACGAGCCATCGTCGGCGGGACGGTGATGGTGGTCAGGACCAAGGCGTGGGCTGTGGCGACAAGCTCGCGTGGTTGGGGAACCAAACGCGGTCACGAGTTGATGTGATGCGATCAACGACCGCGTTGAAGTTGCGCGCGCCTGCGCGACGCTGACACGCTTCTGTCACCCATCTACTTCCCTCGGACGTACAAGTCAACTAAACATGGCTACCGCAACTATGACTTCAACAACCACACCCTATGGCTCTTACGCACAACCTGCGCCTCAGCCCCGCCCCGCTCCCCATCCTACACCTTGGAGTTCTGTCACTCCAACTACTGGCAGCGCTAAATCTGCTGCAGGCGCTAACGACTGGTCATCATATCGCATGGCTCTTCCTAGTGCATATGCTGGTGCTTTGGCTGGATATGCCTCCGGGTCTTCCAAGTACGAAGCTGTTGATTCATATCATGCATCCGCTCATCGCTTTATAGGCCGTACGATATATACCGACTGACTGCTCACGTCAACGTGGACCTATTGAACTTCCTTCACTCGAACGAGGAGAGCTTTGAAGCTCGTCTCATGGCCGGAGGCTATGTAGGCTACGGCTCCAGTCTAGGTGCCAGGACGCTCCCAACCGCGGCCATGTATCCGCCCATTTCCGCGCCGTCTACCTCCTACCACGCACCGCAGCCATACGTTCCTCTATATCCGCCCCCAGATGAGCGCACGATGCGCAAAAGACGACGTCTGGACGCGTTCCGGCGCACGACGCCGCCGAAACCGGGAAATCTACGTCCTGTGACTGTTGAAGGGCGCGGCCGCATGCTGATGGACTTCGCGGAGGAGAACGAGATCCTCCAGCGATTAGCTCAAAGAAATCCCACAAACGAACCGGCGGATCCACCAAGACAAGCTCCCAGCGAAAGGTTGGCGTGGCCGGACGAGCAGTTTCCTTGGAATCTGCGTAATCATGAGCGCATACAGAGCGACCGTGCCAAACGAGAGCATGAGTTGCGCTGTATTGAACGCTTTCTGGATGAAGCAAGCGATGAGGAGGAAGAGGAAGAGCCGGACGAAGTGGTGTTCCGAGAGGCGGGTTACTACAGTGTCATTGAGCGCTCGCCCGAGCCCTCACTGAAGTTGGATGTCGAGGGCTCCAGCGGCACAGCAACGCCGTCGTGGACGTCAACTGCACGAAGCGCCCAACCTGAACGCCCTATCACCTCACGCAATCTGACAGCGTCAACTCGAAACCCTCGACGCACTGTCCGAACAGATACGATGCAACGTGAGTGAGCAGGAAGAGAATAAATATGCTCGCTTGTTGACGCATTTACAGGGTCTGCTCAACGCGCCCTGCAACGGCCGGGCGTTGATCTCGGCTACTGACCCAGTCTGATGGTTCACTCTGTTAGGGTGCACCCCGCCCCGCACTGTACACGCATCACTTGTAGCAAAAGTAGTGCTTGCTTAGATCGTTTACGAGTTGAGTACCCGAACGAGGAAAAGTAAAAGTACTCTCGCCGATAGTCGACTGATCCGCGCATAAACTGAAGGTTTGGATTGCCGAACTTCAGAACAACGAACGCCCTACGAATAATGATGCGATGGAGCGAAGCCTAAGATAGATCTAGGCCATGCGCACGTTCTAGCGGCTGGAGTATGGCGTAAAGCCTTGGCATCGCGAAGCACGGCCCTTACTGGCCATTAGCGACCGGGGTGGTCCGTGATGGGGGTGCAGTTCAAAGTTGTGCCAGAGCCGCGCTCAGCTGCTTTCCTCAACACCGTCGACTTCGTCCCGGTTTCTACGTCCTCGCTTTCTTTCATACCCCCCTTCCATTCATTTAGCAATGCGTCTCTCTACCCTTTTTGGCTTGTCTGCTGTCTCGCTGGCTCCCGCGGTTCTTGCGAACGCTCGTCAAGGGTCGAACGCCCGCCGTCATCATGAGCTCGCTAACCGCCAGGAGACGGGTCTTTCGAAGCGTGGCATCTTCTCCAACGCAAAGTTCACCTGGTACGATATTGGCGTAGCTCAGTGCGTATCTTATATTTGGCTATCTATACGAAGTTTGACTGAGTAATCACGAAGGGTCGCTTGCGAAGGCTGGCACAGCGAGAATGACTTCGTGGTCGCGATCAACGCCATCGTTCGTTACATTTTCCAACGCCTGATACACCATATTGACCTTTGTGCTCTACAGCAATACGGCACGTACTGGAAGAGTGACTACTGTGGCAAGCAGATCTCCATCACCATGAACGGGAAGACCACGACCGCCACGGTTGTTGATGAGGTATTTAACCTCCCTCTCCGTTTCCGACGTGTAACTCATGACTCTCAGTGCATGGGATGCCCATATGGTGGGCTCGACTTTACCAAGGGGCTATTCGAGTTCTTCGCCGATACTGGCGCCGGCATCATCTACGGTGACTGGCACTTCGTCGACGGAAGCGACAGCGGTAGCGGCAGTGACGACAGCGCCACGACGACCACCAAGAAGGCCGCCGCTACCTCTACCAAGATCCAGGTTAAGGCATCTTCCAAGGCCACCACCAGCTCTGCGGAGTGGACCCCGACCACGACGTGGCAGCCGGCGACGACCTCCAAGTCGGAGGAGCCGGCAACGACCTCCAAGTCAAAAGCGCCTGAGACTACTTCCAAGGCACCCGAGACCACGTCTGAGGCACCCGCTTCGACTTGGGTCCCGCCAGCGACCAGCGCCAAGCCCGAGACGAAGGAGAAGGCGGCAACGACATCCTCTGCCGAGCCGACCGCTTCGGCCTCCGCCAAGAAGTGCGCCGCACGCAAGCGTTCTTTCGCGCCAGCGCACATCCCCGCACGCCGCGCATCGGCGTAGTCCAACACATTGCTACTTCTGATATGGATGGAGCCCCATTACCCCAGTCTACGCGCCGCGCGAGGCGCATTACGCTCGCTACATATACTGAGCTTGCCCACTAATACCCCCTTTACTTACTCACGCAAATGGACATTCGTTGCACGTTACCTTACAATTTTCGAGAGAAAATTCGTATCAGCCAAACGCGTGCTATAACAGTGGATATATACCCCGAACCGTGTCCGTCTACTAGTTTGTCCGTGTTTGCACAGTGAGGGCTGTCCGAGAAAGTGTCCCAGTCATATGTCCGCAAAAAGCAAAGGTCGGATATACACAATAAGCACCATGGTCACCGCGTCGAGGATTATCATTGCTAACAGTGCATTAGTGCTGTTCAGGACAGCCGATGAATGTCAACACTCACGAAGCGCCAGGATCTCTTGTCGTCGTAGTCGTATAGCGACACACGACCCTCGCGGTCCTGATACTCGAAATGCGGCACTAGTTCCCGGGCACGGCCGAAGAAGTCCTCCTTGAGAACGGCGCGCAGCTCTGGCTGTTCGTCGACGTCCGTCGGTATGCGTGAAACGCGAAAGCACTCCAGCCCGTTCTCCGCGCGCCAGCGCAACGCGTCTAGCACCTTCTCCTGGAACGACGCCCGATGGCGCCCCGAAGCGCTCTGTGGGTCCTCGAGTACAATGTCGCGCATCCAGAGCTCACGCATCCCAGGCAACACGACACCGCTGCCCCCTTGTGCGCGGGTCTTGACGTCCTCCGTGGCAAGAGCGCTCACAATTCCCGTTTGCGGGGCATCGTCAACGGTGAAGGACCCGAGCCAAAACGTATGCACTTCGGTGAAGGGGCGTAGGAAGTCTTGCCAGACTGTGCTCGGCTCCACGTACCACGACCTCACACCGAGTACACCGATCGCGGTGAGAGGTATACCACATGTCTTGAGCATTGAGGTTACGCCATCTGCCCAGTTGACGTCTACGAGGGTATCCAGTCGAATCGCCAGACGACGGCGATAACCTGCGTGGAAGGGGCCGGCGTCGCGATCAGCAGAGGTGGGTGATGAGGGATCCTCGGTTTCCGCGAAGATATGGAACTGAAAGTTGAGCGCATCCTCGAGATGTATGAGTAATCCTAGTCGCGCGTTATCGGAGTGGAGGGCAGGGTCGTTGTGCATATGAGGGAAGAGAGAGCCCATGAGCGAGTACAACACGGCAGGCTTGTCCTGCTGCACGTTGGCCAAGGTGACATCCAGCTTCAGCTGTGCGTCCGCGGGTACATCGAGTAGGCGCCAGAGATGTTCGCATTGGTTTCCGACTGCTAGGATGGATAGCTCTTCGAGTTTGGGTAAACGGACACGATGTGATGCAATATTGGGCAGCAAAGGTGTGCAATCGGGAACCCATCCTTCGACGTGAAGACGTTGCAGGGATTGACATCGCGCTAGAAAGCTCAGAAAGACCTCCGGTTCGGGTAGACTTCGAGAGTGCGCCTTGGTCACGTCGCGTATGAGCTCAAGATGAGTGAGCTCGGTTGCATTCCAGGGAAGGAAGACGTTTTTCAGGATACATCGACGCATACGAGGGGCCAAAATGGGAGGGTGTTCCAGTTGGAAGATGGGGCTTGGCTTCTCTCTGCCGTCTCGAACTATCTCGAGTTCGATTTCCTCGACGAAAGGAAGGTCATAGGTGGTGAGAACGTAGGAGAGTGTCGACTGGGAGGAGTAGGGTACTGAAAAGCGAAGGGTAGAAGCCAGTCGCACATATGACAACGCCGTGCGAAAATGTAAAGAAAGCCGGCTCGGTCGAATCTTGGAAGACTCGAGGTCCAGTGTCAATGGTGCACGCTGAGCACGCGCCACTATATCCGGCATGGCAGACGGGAATGTGCAGACACATGAGGCCCAGAGGGAAGGCATGTCAAGCAGCACGGATCGCCAACGACGCGAAACGTGCGACAAGCCGATCCATCCCAAGCTACCCGGCTTTCCGACACTGGCGTCAGGACGGGTAGGCTGGTGCTCTGACGCAACCCGGGCGAAGATATCGAAGAGTAGGTCACTGGGAAGACGCGATATGGGTCGTTGGTCATTGTAACGAGTGCCAATCTCGGAGGCTGCGAGTAGCAGATTCGCCCTCGTAGCGAATAACAGGTCGTTGAATCCTTCGGCCGGCAATGTTTGCTCCTTGCAGTTGAAGATATAATCCGTGTTGGCCATGATGGCCCTACAGAACGAGCTCCAGTCAAAGTTTGCACTGTCGGGAATCAGTTGTGGGTTTGTACATCAAAGCTAGCAATCCCACCTGGACGGCGATGCCATGGTCATTTTCGATTCTGTTCGAGAGTTCAGCTGTGACTGGGGGTTGATGTTAGGTGACCTCTCCAAGTCATCCGGCAATCAAGATGATGTTCAGGATAGTATGAAGTTCCGTAAGTATGTACAACGCGAAAGGAATGTTGGAAAAGAGTGCAGATAGCTGTGGCGCCGAACCTGAGAAGAGACCGTGATGGGTGTTCTGAACAAGCACGAGGCTCCCATGCGATTTGATATAGCACGGCAAGTCCCGCCGGCCTTAGTTGATCCGGGTGCGCATTGCGAGTCTCCTCCTGCCCTCATTCGATAAGACATCTTTCTGAAGACGATGCGAATACGACACCTATACCGTTGACAGATTCAGAGAACGACGAGAGGGAAGTCATCAAGTCGATGGACAGGCGACGGACTGCTCGCACGGCGCGCGGCTATCTCGGTGCAACCAAATAGTCCTAGTTGGCACCAGTAGAGTCGCGCTCAGCCTTCGCGATGTGAATGACGGGGCTCATATGTCACGTACGCGCTGTGTGATAGGCATTAGCACAGTTGTGTATGTCAAGAGAGCGGCCACCTCTCACGACCCAGTGTCATCACAACCCCCCGATTCAAGGTACCCCAGTTCGCTTAAGCTCGTGCGCATTGTAGACTGCTGACAGAACCAAAGGACTGGCAGAAGACCATCGTGTGCATAGCTCTTAGGCAAGCTCGACGACGAGCATTAGGCAGCAGTCATGCGTTGTACTTCGGTCCCCTATGGCAGCAGGCCAAGGTTACTATATGTGCGCCGCCGGGTTTGACGGTCACCACGTAGGCACTCGGACATCACCCGTGTTACCCGCCTCGTCGCCTGGCGTCTACGTTTTGGAGGTATCAACAAATCTCGAGCGCCGAGCGCCCTTGTGGCTGTACCTGTATGGCCATTCAAGTACTGTCTAACGCGTCGTCCAGGGCCGCACCCTCCACCCCTTCACTCTACACCATTCTTGGGTCCTCGGAACTGTCTGCCACTATATGTTGGCCATCAGCGTCATGACAACTTTACGACTATCTATATTGGCTCTTGCCCTGCCTACGTTCGCCTTGGCCGTCCCGCACCATCGATCGCTCGATACCGGCCTGCACATCCCACTCTCCCGACGTGGATCTATCCTCGCCAATCGCGCAGATGTCAATGCCGACTTGAATGTGCTTTTCACGATGATGAACTGTACGCGGGTCAAGTACAACTACACTTCGCCCGAAGACTGCTCGACCTTGCTGCCTTCGAACTCGACATCGAAGAGGATGCTCTTGCCTAGACAAAGCTCGGGAAATGCAAGCCTCATTGACCAGGTGAGGCGTTCGCGTAACACTGTCTATGCTATGACTTACACCGGAGTGCATTTCTAAGGGACAAGACGTTACCTACTATGCTTCTATCAACGTCGGCACGCCGTAAATCAGTTTCACCTGCCCTGTGACATGACGGGACTGAACCACTCCTTCCAGTGCACAGACATTCGATGTGGTCATGGATACGGGCTCGTCGGATCTATGGGTTGAGACGACACAATGCACCAACTGTCCTCGGGGGAATGCTCAGCTGGACACGAGTCGATCCTCGTCCATCAGCACAACCACCAATCAACTGTCGTTTACGTATGGTCAAGGTCGAGCGCAGGGAACGAGCACTACGGACACCGTGAGCCTGGCGGGGTTCACCGTCAGCTCTCAGACGTTTGGTGCGTCCCTCGTCTGCGCATTAGTGCCTCCTCTCTTACATATCGTGCAGGTGCTGTCACGCAGATCTTCGACAATGTTATCCCCATTCAGGGCTCCGGATTGATGGGACTGGCGTTCCAGTCGCTTGCAGCCACAAGAGCCCCTCCATTCTGGCAGGCCCTCATAAACGGCAATCAGCTCTCCGCCTCAGAGTTCTCCATTTATCTTGCACGGAACTTTCAGACTGCTACGTCAGGGAACGACCAGAACTTCGGCGGTTCAATCACCTTTGGCGGTCGCAACACCTCTCTGTTCCAGGGCGATGTTGACTTCCAGAACTTCCCCAACGGGATGTCGCCTGCCTTTTGGTATCAAAACGTTGCTTGTAAGCCATCATCCACAACAGTAGAGGGCCCCTGCATCTAACGTCGTGTCCAGCTCTGACAGTGAACGGTAACTCCGTCAGTATCAGCAACGGTTTGGCCGCCATCGACACCGGAACTACTCTTCTCGCCGGCCCGCCAGATAGCGTCGCAGACTTCTACAACCAGATACCTGGCTCGAGATCTATCGGACAGGGAATGTACTCCTACCGTACGTATGCCCTGGTCGTTAGCTTGGTGAAGCTGGCGCTCATAATCTACTGTCTTTCAGCGTGCAGCACGTCTCTGAACGTTACAATCTCTTTCGGTGGTCGTTCGTGGCCTATAAGCCCAGTTGACCTCAATCGCGGACCGACTGGTGGTGGACAGTGTGTGGGTAGTATTGCATCCATGCAGGGCAGCCCTCCCAGTGCCACTTTCCCGGCGTGGATCATCGGGGATGTGTTCCTGGTGCGTCTTGTTTCGCGCATCTAGAGCTTCGCGACATTCATTCTGACCCCATATGTAGAAGAACGTCTACGCCGTCTTCCGCTCGAACCCGCCTTCAGTGGGTTTCGCAGAACTGACGGACGCGGCTGGTGGATCCTCTGGTACGCCGGGTGCTGGACCGGCCACGAATCCGGGCTCTAGCAGTAACAACCAGAATAGTACGTCGCATAGTCAGCTCATTCGCTTGTGCGCTTTACTGACGCTCGATTCTCAGATGCCGCGTATGCTGTCTCTCCTTCCTCATACGCACTGGCATCGCTGTCTGCGCTCGGCGTGTACCTCTCCCTGTAGGGGCAAAGCCTTCCAGCGTACTCTCACTTCCATGTTCGGACGTATGATTGCATGCCACAGATGATATTACACGAGTACGAGTACATGTTTTACATTCCTTCCTAGTATACATCAATATATCTATCGTTTTGTAGACGCGTAAGCTTTCATGCTGGACACGGTGCGGATAGAGTCCACGTACATCCGCTCAGAGGGTGTCGTTGGTGCCCTTGTTGATGCCGTCGCCAGCTGCGTTCAATCCTCCACCGAGGCCTTGACCGAGCGCACCGACGCCCTACATGGCGAATAAACATGTCAGCCATCTTCATTAGAAGAGTAGTGCAGATCAAAGAGCGTACCTGGCCCAAGCCGTCCGTCACGCCGCCAACGACCTTACCGAGGCCTTGACCGCCGCCCTCGACGATGCCCTGATCGGTGCGCTTCGTTTGGTTCGAGACGCCGGAGCCAACATCGCCGACACCACCTGTAGATGACCATCATCAGCGGTGCGCATAATACGTGGAGATGGTTGAAGACGTACCGCCAACAGCGTTGCCGGTGTCGCTCAAGCCCTTGTCGATGCCACCGGTCGCGCCCTTAACGCCGTCACCAAGACCGTTGAGGATTCCAGACATGATTTATGGATGGGTTGGTCGTGAAGTGGTGGTAGTGGTAGGAGTAGAGGTGAGTTATGGACGCTCGAGCGTTGGAGGCTGGTATATATGTAGGACGATGCGGATGTGACGTCGATGGAGCGGGTTGCCAGGAAACATCAGTGGGCGGCGCTCTGCGGTTCCCTCAAGGAGACGGTTGAGAACGGCCGTTGCATGGATGTGTATGCGTTGACGTAGGGGTAGCATGTTTGAGGCTCACGGGCCCGAACGAGGAGACGCTCAGTTCGACGAGGATTCGTGCAAGATTCGTGCATCTGCGCGCTGATCTTGAAGATCATCTTATCTGGCCGACTTACCTCAACTGAGATGATTGGATCGTCCAGCTGGATGCGTATATTCAAAGCCGATCGAATGATGATCAACGCCGGACGTCGTCGGGGCGGGCAGATGGCCACGCATATCCAGAGCCAATAAGCAGGTAAGGGTCCTGTCTAAGTCAGCCCTACGATGCGCTGACCCTTTGCTAGCATAGCAATTGTCAGACCATTACAGATACGAGCTTCAGATGTTGCGAAGCGTTGCTGTGAACATGCCGGCTTGACAGCGGGCGTACAATAGGATACGCGTCTTTTGGAGAAACGTGGCGGAGCGGGGAACAGCCTTCTCATGGCATCATCAGCGCAACCAAGCTCGAGTAGGCTGCATGTTTCCGAGAGCGCGGTCACTGCGCGTGCGGAAGGAAAAGGGTCGTGGCGCAGGTAGAGGGACATAGGTCGAATCTCGGAGGGGGCGCACAGGAGCATGTGCCGTTCCATGTCGTATATCCTAGCTTCTCGTGAGCACCGCTAAGCTGCAATTGTATCGTATGCATCCAAGCTCTGCCCTATTCGTGTGAGCGTAAGGTGAAGATTGCGGGGGGCGCAGAACAGCGCAGCGGCGAAAGGCCGTAACGGTCCATGTTAACGTTGATGATGCGGTATGCAGGCGGCGAGTTGGGCATCTTTACGGTAACGCAGCGACCACGACGCCTCGGGCAAGACGGATCACACGAGGTCATGGTGAGGGTGAATTACGTGGGGAGGGGGGAACAAGGGCATCATCGACGAGTTGACGACGACGAGGTTCATGGGTGCGACTGGGTCCGGGTCAAACAATGCAATTGCGGGCACATGAGGCGCTGTGGGGGTTGGGGTTCGGAGCTAGCATGCGCGATAGCACACGGATCTGGACGAGTGGAGTACTGCACATGAACAGGCCCGGAGCGCATAGAGCACAGCACCTAGACCTATCGGGAAGAAAATGTACAGACACCGCCGACTGAGAGAGCCGTAGCAGGATGTCTCGTGCTTTGAGGCGCTGCAGATATGTTGGACCGGGAGCATGGACGGCGCGTGCGCTGCAGGGCGCTGGCGGGTTGCTCACTAGCTGCTTCATTGTAGTCGACACTTGGTGTGGCCGGCGGAAACGTGCGCTTCTTCCTTGCTATTGTACTGAAAAGAGGGAATGTAGAAGCGAACAAGCAAGCGCTCAATTCGAGGAACAAGGGCGTGGGATGAGAAGAAGCAGCTCGCGTGCCTGCGGCTTGTATGTGTTGTGTGTTTATTGGTTCCGGGGCTAGGTAGCCTCGGGCTTCTAGAATCTTTTGAGTTTGAAATGGGCATCGGCGTTCGAGGCGGGATATAATAATCCGCGCGGTCCGTCCGAGTTCGCCCCTGCTTCCGTCCTCCACCATCCCCGCACGTCTCGCGCTCGCCCCGCCTCCTCAAGACACCACTCCCAGTTATGATCGCCATACAACTGCCCGCTGCCGCACCGCACGTGCTTTACACGAACATCCCTGCAACAACCCGGCGAGCGGCGAACATCCCGTTCTTGGCCGGCGTGCGCGCCAACCCACCACAAACACAACAGTCTCCACGAGCGACCCGTCGGGCACCCCCTCCTCCAGCCCCAAGAAGGCGCAATGCTATCAGCTACCATCCTTCTCAAAACGAGAACCCGTTTGCGGATCCGGTCAACCGGCCCGCACGAGCATCAGCCAACCCAACTTGGAGCGAGCCCTCCCCGAAGCGTTCTCCGTCGCCGCCTGAACCTCGGACGCCGAGGAAGGCGACGCTGCTCTCTTCGGGCCATATGACGGACGTCGCGGAGCCGTTGCGTTTCAGCCCGCCGCCTAAGCTGGCACCCGCACGCGACCAGACATGTCGTCTCGTTGCAAGCCTGCTACTCAATCGCGCATCGCGCTCGCGCCCCATGTGTGGCCGCACACGCAGATGTGCACCGGGTCGCAGTCGCCTTGCGACATGCGTTATCCTCGAAGACGCTGCATGACGTGCACACGCCTCCCTTACGGATAGACAGACGGACACCGTTCGCACATGTTGTACAACAGCACGGCCGTAACCCGCACCCCTCTTTCACGAACATCCACGTTACACTTCCCCGCCATTATTTCTCCTACATCATCATATTCTCTTTCTCTCTCGCAATGTGCCAAATCCCGCAATCCTAAATAAGACAACCAAGGACTCCTTTTCTCTGGTCCAATGTAACAATTGTAGTTTGATCATCCGGTCCTAGACATCCATTTCATACTCTCTCTCGCATCTTGTGTATAGTCTCGGCTTATCATCCCATTCATTATCGACTCCCGCATAATACAATCGTCTTGCTTTCCGACTTTTACCGTACGGCGCGAACGTCGCCTGGTCGGGACGTGGCCAGCACCGACCGGCGGAATGATGTCATGCATCAAGATATTGCGTTCAGGCCCAGATCCCATCAGGGCTGCGAGCCTCGTGCAGGGTTTGGTTTGAGCCCCTTTCGGGCGCGTAGCCATGCCACTTTATGATGCATTTATCCCCCTGGCAGACCCTGGCAGATGCCAATCCAACCCTCGATCCTTCGACTCCATTTCGCCACAGATCTCTTCGAAGATCGCAGCGAAGTGCAGTGGCGCCGCCGATGTTGTAAGGACTTTGTTCTTGCGCTTGGACGAACCTGCACGGGTTATGTAGCTGTCGAGAGGCTGAGAGCACTGCGGGAGTCGATGAGGGAGAAAGGCTGTGTCCAACGACCATCGTGTTGATGGTCATTGAGCATCCGGCGCCTATCACGTCCTCCGCAATCTCCGCGTCGTTTAGGTTCAAGGACTGGTGCGCGCACAAGGGTACCACTGTAAGTACCTAATAACTGCCATAGGGCCGCACGCGGCAAGACCCGCTACGGTTTGCAGGCTCGAAGCAGTACAAGTGATGCGGGCCCATGTATGAACGCCGTACTTCCGCGGCAGTCAGAATCCGCAAATCTCGCGATGGTGATGTCTTCCAAAATTATCCAACTTATTCTGAATTGACGGGCCGGTCGACGACGGGCGTCTATTCTCTCTTCTGCGTACGCCATCGAGTCTTCGGCTCGAGGACTTGAGGACTTGATGATCTGGGTTGTACGCAGACATCGTACTACAGTACCGAGCGACGTTGCAGCATGGCTCGGCAGGTTCATCCAAGGCTCACGACGACGCGGCATCTTTCCTCGCGCGTCGCGGAAACGTGTGGCTTTCAACTTTGGGCCCCGACCACCACCACCACCACCAATATATCTCTTCCTTCCACCTGAGTACACGAGCAAGGACCCCGACGATGAAGACTCCACGAAGCCCTCGCACCCTTTCAGACAAGTCGGCACGTCGCCGACTTCGCGGATCGTCTTGTGTTGGGGCAGCGAGCTGCTCCTGAGCGCGCGATCGTAGGTCGACTCCCGGGGTCGAAAGCACTTATCGTGCGGCGGATCCCCACAAGCTTTGTACTTCATTTCAAAAACTAGTACCACAACCAACGAGGCATCATAAATTGCGACTAGAGGTCGCAGCCGAGACCTCAACGAGAGCTCGAATGGGTCATCGCATACCATCGAAACAAGCGCAAACGACTCGTTTTTGGTGCCATCGATCGTGTTGGGTCGGTATGCTGAGTTATGGTTGCAAGTTGAGTCCACGGCTCGGCGCCAGCATCTAGCAAGTGCCAGGCTCCCGTAGCAGTGCTTTGCGGCATGGGGAGAGCGTGTTAGTGAATGTCGCCCAATGCCACATTTTACTCGACCGTACAATCAGACATCTGTACTAGCCATCAATCGTTCCCACCCTGTCAAGGTCGTTCGCGGATTGGTAGCCCTCCGACGAACAGTCCCCTAGCGATACTGCTGGGTTGAAGACAGCGCGATGGTACACGTAGACAGCGCGAGCCATTTGTGATAGTTGATCTCAAACAAGACCGAGTTCCAACTTCGCTACATTTTAACCCTAACCTCAGAAGCCGCCGGAGCTCCCGACGGCCTTACGGCATCAGGCACAATTTACAGGGGCTCCAAAACGCCAGCCATTTCAGATGTTGAGTTCGTGCCACCAAGACCCACTACTAGCGTAGCGGGAATCATTATTCTTGATATAGTGGTGACGGAGAACCTAGGGAACGGACGGTCTTGAGTGGGAGGGAGTACAGATCTTGCGCGCGCGCTGGCCAGGCCGCCCTGGTCACCATTGTTTCGGACATCATTGGTGCGAGAACTTGAACTTGACCGGTGTCGCGAGCTTTCATAACAGTCTGTTCACGACTTCGGCCACAGCCACCTTTAGCAGTCATAAGAACTGTGCTCAGGCAGTGCATAAGGTCCATCAGCTCGTCCAGCTCTTAGGTCGAGGTAATCATATATATGTGTGTGGACATTGTGTTCCGCGATGATAGTCGTGCCACGCCGGTGCCACCGACATCCGTTGTTCTTGCCTACGGGCGTTCGCTTCATCCCTGGTTGTCCACACGCACAGTCTCGATGCGTATGAAGGCACGAGCTGCCCTTTCAGGCTTCTCCAAGCTCTGTGCTCCGAGCTCTGCCCTGGGCCGACTCATGTACAGACTCGACACGTATTAAGAGTGCGAGCTGACTGCTGTCTGCGTACTATGACGGCCGGTAGATGACGGCGGATGGGGCACCACACCCACAGCAGACATGGCGAGTAGGGGTTGGGGCAACCTCCCCCACGAGCGCAGTCCGGTGGGCGAAGGGAGCAAGATGTGTTGCGAACATGGACCGCTTGCCTAAGATGAAACGCGGGGATGACCGGGTTGTGGGCGCGATATGCTGCACCACGGTTCGTCCTCGCCCTCATACAGCCACATCAGGTATACAGAGAGGCGTTTCAACGAGGTCTGCATCGGTCACGACAAGATCGAAGGCATCCTGAGGAAAGTCGGGGCAGGTGCAGTCGCCACGAGATTGGTGGGGAATGGGATTGCTGGTCATGTCATCTATTATAGACTAGTACTCTACGATCTGACCTACTGATGCAGATGGCGCTGACCCAAAGCTCTGAATCCTATACGGTATATGGCCGTCCAGGACACCGTGTTATTGAACCGCAGCGGAGACACGCGGCGAGCCTACGAGCCGCATCCACGCCGTTCGTGCCACAGATCCCACTGCTTCCCACTACTTCACGAGCTCGCTGGTTCGATACTACTGTAAAGTACCGGTGCCGCGTACGCGTACACTAGGAGATATACGTTAAGTCGCGGGCCTGCGGGCAACACGTCTACACGCGCGAGGCACCCGCACGATCACGGCACCCGATTCAGGTCCCGATACCGTCGGCCCGCCTTTGTTTGTAGCTGGCCGCTCCCGGATTCCATACCATTGTCAATGCCCACCGTGACTGGGCGTCGACTTCTCTCAGGCTGCCGGCTCAAGCGACGGCAATGAGGTGATCGCCAGTCGATGGATGATTCGCTATACAGGCGGCATTACGAGCTCGTATCCTCGGCCTGGCTAGCAAGACGGTACTACGATTGTGAGCAGTACGTGTGCCGCTGCAGGTGGCGGGGCGAACCGGCTCGAACTCGGGTCGGGCAAATGCGCGCGTGGCGTGGCGCGCTTGCGCGTCCGAGGAGCCCAAATATGGACCAACTGGGTGGCGCACACCCCCCGCGCCAGAAATTGAGCGTTTTGCTCTTCAACGTTCAACCACCATGAGCGACGCGAACAACGATGGCTCCGACCATTCTAATCCCTCCAGCATCATCCACATCAAAGATCTCGCAGAGTTTAACGAAGAGCCGTCGCTCGTTGGAAAGACGCCTATGCGCGAGTTTCGGCCCGGAGGCTGTCTAACCGTCACTGACATTTGCCAGCCTGCTTGGTGTGTGCGCAGTGGATGACCTGTGAATGATATCTGATGAGGTTTCCAGGTGCGAGAAGCAGTATGCTAAGGACCTGGACACACGAAAGCGTGGCGAATTCGTACCAGGCTCTCAACGCAGTCGGAACAGTGGTCCAGGTACTCAAACAGCAGGTCAACAAACACAGAGCTCGGGAACCCAAGTACCGGCCCGTGACTTTTCTCAGTCTCAGCGAGGATCGGTTTTGACGCAAGGAGAAGGCTCGGCGACGTGGAAGTTCAATAGACGCATTCAGGTATGGCCACAGACTACAGATTGATTCCCAGTGATGTAATCAATTTGAGTTAGAACGTACATTCTCGGCGCTTGCCTACGAGACATCGCACGGCGACAGATCCAGCCAGAATCTCTGCGAGCTCTAACGAGGAGAAGCAGGCAAAGCTGTGCGCAATATCGTCACCTTTCGTTCGTCATGCAGCTCAACTCGACTCATGAACAGGGTGGTGTGCATGATTCATTGCTTGGAGCAGCTCCGGAGATTCCGAGAGAGTGTCAGTAAACTTCCAACGCCTCAGCAGCTTACAACTGATACTCAAGCTTGACAATGTCCTATAGGAAGGCATGCACGTCATATCCTTTCTTGGCACCGAGCTCGTAGCGGGAAGAGTAGTAAGTGTTGACCTGTATAACTATATGGACTCACTCATTGACGCTCACCAGCCCAAGCTCTCGCTTCGTAAGGAAGGCATGAACTCCGTGATCACTTTGATCATGAAACAGCCATCTCCCAAACGCACAACAATTCAAAGCACCGAGCGTCGCGTGTATGATATTCAATGTCTTGTAGCCATTCAATATGTCACTCACCATTGCTGTGATTTAGAGCTCTCCTGAAACTCGCATGCTACCACCGCTTGCTTTCCGACAACCTCTCGCAAGGCTTCTCTTTCCAACCGATCTGGAACAAGCTCGGCGTCCAAAGTGGCGAAGCTTTGAGTGATGGTTTCGTTGAACAAGCCTCTGACTTTGTGCACCTCGATTGCGAGCACGTTCCTTGCTTGAGCGATTACGCTACCGAACTTTCTCGCCGACGCGATGAGCTACAGAACGTCATCATCGATCCGACCATGATCATCTCGTACGAGCCCCGTGCAGGCACGACAGGACCAACCGAAAGGTTTAAAGTGGATTACGCGACAGCGTCTGAGAGGCTGGATGTACATCTTCCGAGTGTCCTCGCTTGGTGGAGAGGTGAGCGCCAGTCAAAGGGCGTCGACGTGGAGGATGCCTGGAAATGCCGGCCTAAGTACGTCGTGTCTTTCTGTCGCATCTCCGGACTTTCTGACGTAATCCGGTATCTAGTGCGTGCAACTACGAGAAAGATTGCTTGTGGCGCAGGACCAATGGAGGCACTCGTGCAGAACCTTTGCCAGTGCGCGAAGATTGATGAACCTCCGCCGCGTCGCGAAATCGCTATTCCTGATGATCTTACTCGTATTTTGTTACCATATCTCTCATCCGTGCTATGTGCTCCCATTCCGTATCACTGCTATGCCCTCTACGTTACTGTACGCTATACTCTCGCTCGTCGCTGTCTGTTGTCGCCCTCCATGTTGCTTCTTGCTTGTCCTTGTCATAACCCACGCTCTGCTCCATCTCACATATGCATTCACCACCTGTAGCTTCCAATGCCACACTGTCCCATCAGTCCCCTGTCGAGTACTATTCCCTGACGTATTGAGCTTTAGCGAAATACAAAGGGTCCTGCGCTCCCGGCGACCCCCCCGCAAACTGTCTTGGTGACTTCCCCACGATCCCTAATACGAGCCGATGATTGGCCCTCGGTCACGCCGACTGCCTTTCCGAGCGATTTTTGTCTCCGTCGCTCTCTTGTTGGCCTCGTCTAGGTATAGTGTGTGGGGCAGCTGTGGAGCCTTTGGCAGTTCTGGGGTACTCGTCGTAGTACTGCAGGAGAGCGACTGCTCGCAACTCGAACTGCCCGTGACCGCTCG
>UWZB01000188.1:31603-42531 GCA_900536885.1 Peniophora sp. CBMAI 1063 | reverse complement strand
TCGTAGCCTCGTGCTACGAACCGCCGCGACGCGGCGGTGACGTGTCCGTCACACATTTCAACAGGCGCCATCCTAACATTTCGTACAGCACCAAGCCCAGGGTTTTAAGCGAGTAGAGTCCCTCTCAGAACGAACCTGTCCTGTTGCCATCCGTGTTGCATTTCCCGGGGATCCAAAGGCGAGTTTCGCGCGTCCTGTCTCCATGCATTCTCAATGTTCAACCGCGCGCATACGTAAAACAGATACTCCGCACTGAAGGAGATCGTGTCGAACGGGATCAAAGAGACGGGCAGATGGTTGGCCCCGCATAGCGGCCTACAGTCGAATGTTCGTTGGCACTAAGATTCTAACTGCCTTCAACGCTTGCACTACTCTATGAGATGTACTTCGTTTCGTGATATTCATGGTATATGCACGATGCCAGTTCCGCGTCCTCATGAGGGATCTCGCTCGCATGCTCTCAAGCAGAATCACTAGTCTACATTTAATCGGAGGTCGACAAGAACCTGGACGTGCCTATCGCCCGCCGGAAGTTACACAACGAGTGCCAAATGTGATAGCCGACTCAGCAGTCGGGAAAGAACTTGTCCAGGGGGCCTGCTTCGTCGACGCACCAACTAGGGCCACTACCGCCCTTGAGCAACGTATACGCCGTATTAGATAAAACCGACATGATAGGCACCTCAGTCGGGGGCGCCGACATCAAATCCCGGCAGTGCAATAGTGGGCATGGATAGAATGGAATTCCTCGTGCTGCCTCTTGCTGTGCTCGAAGGTATGAGGTCCAGCAGGCAGGGCATAGAATGTGATTGCAGAACTGAGCGCTAGCGGGTTGTCAGGGTGGTGCTATAACAATTGAGATATTCAAACGGACAAGAGCGGTGTCTTGGCGTATCGTCCACACTTCGAGCACTTGAGATGGGCATCGCAGGCTAGTTGAAGCTTTGGCATAAAGCAGTTCGTCAGAACGCGGAGATACGATGGGCTACGCGGAGGGCTCACAATCCGTAGCGAACCCATAAGATCTCGTACTTCGTCCTTTGCGCACGACAGACCCCTGTCGATATCCGCAATGAGAGCTTTCTCTACCGCAGTGGTACGTTCCGCCTTGGCGATCAAAGGCTCAGACGTCTAGACGAGCTGAAGGGAACTCTGGCGACTCACTACGTTCGGCCTCTCTATACCCGGAATGCCTACGGAATGTCGTGGGTGCGTGATGCTGTCCTCCTTGAAAGGATAGTCAGACAGGAAAGCTTTCAGTTGTTCCAGCTGGCGAGCCAACATCTGCGGCGGGCGTATGTTAAGCCGTGTTCTGAGATGGCCCAACCACGAACCGATCATGCGCGACCTATATATAAGCAATGGCGAGCGGCGTGCGACGCATGGCGGAGACGCGCGTTCAACAGAACGAGCGTCCTGCGCTCGGAGAAAGCCGCGCCTACCGGGCACGCGCCCGAGTTCGACTGTGAGTTTGCTAACAAGCGACGCGACGGGCGGAAATTCCCGGTTGATGCAGAGCATATGGAATGGAAGAGATGGGGAACCTATCGCATGTGCGCCCCGGTCCGCGTAGCTTCGCTATCCAAGTCACTTAGGCTGCGAAAGCACTGAGCTATCATGTTATCGTCAATCAGGCCATTGCCGGGATCCAGTATGTCTCACATGATGATATGAACAGAGAAAGCGATCCCTCTTCTGGAGATAGCCGTGCACCGGAGCACTGCGTCGGTCCGGGCGGTAAGAGATCGCTCGCGCTTAAAGGCGACGGGGCATTGGAGTCGGCTGGTCCGTGCATAACTTGACCGGTTCTATGATGAATGCTCTTCTCTGTGTCCGGAATCGTCTCGACTCCAATAAAAGGTCATGCAAGAAGGTTCTGGAAACAGGTGTCAATGGAGGCACACACACGGTGCGTATTTGCCCCTCACCTGAGCAGCAGTAACCTCAGGTTTTATAGACTGCGAGGGCCTGGGATGTTGAGACGCAGCGGAGAGCCATTCAGAAGCAAGTGGCGGTCACGATCACGGACGTAGATGACTTACTCAGGACTACATCGGAAGTGAGCGAACAAGAACAGGGGAAGAAGTCGTTGCTGACCGATTGCAGTTACAGATCCAAGCGCATCTCATTCTGAAATGTCCGCTCTGTGCAAAGAAGATGGCGCGCCCTTGCATGTCAGTGTGGCGTGGCACCCTCTATCTGCATATACTGAAGCAGAGAACCCAGTGTTAGAGCTTGCAGACATGCCGTGTGCGAGGATTGTGCTCGCAAGGCCATGGAAGCCTCAGCTTCGCGCATCTTCACGTGCTGTCCGTATCCTCATTGCGCGGCGATGATGCGTCGCTTACCGCTTCCGTTGGAAGCAGTTGACGGGATGGTCAGGGCCCTAGTTCAGACCCTCAGTTTGCGCGACAACTGTAGTGAGACCGCCCGCGCCACCCACAGTGTTCCCTTGTAGCATGCCATCGCGGGGTTGTACATCTATCGCAGACGCTTCGGAATGATCTCTGGCTTGGTCGTGTCAATGGCCATTTTGAAGTGGATCGTGAGTGCAGTAAGAGGCGAGACGTTCTGCCAACGGGGTGACGACCACCGGTTCCCACGGTTGCACCTCGCCTTCAAGCAGCTGCCACCACCTTTGTTTGCATATCGATTCGACATACCCCTACGACAACCGCATCACATATGGTGTGCTATACTACAACAATGAAGCAAGCCGAGCCTGTACGTGCTGGAATGGAGAATGCTATCGACTAGGCTGAAATCACACTGAACAGATCCGATCGAGTGCCCGAGCTCGTCTTCAACAGAAACGATCTCGAATCTGAAATGTTCCAATCCGCGCTCCGCGGTACGTGTGAGTCGACGGAGCGACGCGCTAGACGGAAGCCTTCAACAGCGCGCCAACTATGACCGTCTTGCCGAGGATGCGGTAAATTCGAGCATAGGACAAGAGGGGGAGCTTGAGTATCCTTGCGACTTGCGGGACCAAGAGTCAAGGCTTGACCGGATCGTTTACGTCGCCGTTGATCCCGTCGCGATGCCGGATGTAAAGGCCTTCAGACTCGCATACGCGACCTTGGAAGTCTATGCGTAGCTCACGAAGTCTCAGGATAGCTGTGACTGGAGCCGTGGCCGAGCAATTGGTAGGGGTGAGAGCCGGTCAGACAAGCCTCGATGGGTGTCGTCGCTGATTCATGACCCAAACTTCCTATCATACAATGTGTGAGTCATTGCTCTATATGCATTGGATGGGAGACTGACATTCGCCGTCAATGATCTGAACGCATCCAGGCTCAAACGCCAATGCTGCGACGTACGTAGATACCGACAGGTCAAAAGCGCACTGTCCATACCCTCGTTGTCTGCGAAGATTTCAGCTAAAGCCGAACGTGAAGAGGTAGAGGCGGACCTGGGAAGATGCGCGGGAGTTGTCGAACGTCGAGATTGCGATGACTACTGGGAAGCAGAGCGGTATCATTCGTCCCTCCGATCTCGACGAAGCTCACTTTGTCCCGCTTTGCGCAGAGAGGCGCAAAGACGATGATCAAGTATATTCAGTCGTACTCCATGCCCCGTAGCAGAGCCGTGATATAGCACCGAAAATACCCCCACCCCGCCCTCGAAGTGATTGGGACGTGCGCATAAGTGGCAAAGGGGTGACTGGCAGAGTCGATAAGCTGTCAACTACAGCGTCTAGATGAAAGCCGGTGCTCTTCTTGCACTGCTGTCTCCGGTAGTGCCGCGCTCTGGGAGGTCCGGCAGCGAGGATTTCGGCAAACCTCGGATTTATCCACGTCGTAGAAGGGCGTGTAAGAGTTAGATGAGCCAGGGAAATCGTGACAATAACACGACACCGTTGCGGGTTTGGAGGGGAGGGGGTCACAACAGGGGAATGCCGTCCGACGGAGAGAGGGAGACTGATTCTCGGAGTCTGCTGGCCAGCGGATGCCTCGTGCAGGTTGTCTCAATAGATCGGTGCAGCGGTCGGAGCGGGATCTCGAGACTAAAGTGTTCTATGAGATAGGGATAGATGAACATGCACGTAACAAATTACCTTGTTTTCTTGCGTTGTGTAGAGGTATGCGAAGGAGACGCTTGGTGCTCCTCGTGGATCGTCAATAGCGAGGGGTAAGTGGGTTCTGGATGGGGTAGGAAGGAGGCTGTTCGCCGACGGAGATCGTCGCATTGACCCGTTCAAGTGCGGGGTGGACGAAGTTGCGGCGGCCTGTTGGCTGCAGATGGGCGCAGGTTTCCGTGCAGAGTCATTCCGGCTATTTGGAGGCTTGAGCGACTTTCTTGGGGAGAACTTCCGTGACGAAGATGGCGGGATAGGAAGTCGACAGGACCAGGATCCGTCGTTACAGACGTGCGTGTTGGGGCCAGAGAGTTGACCGACGTAAAGGACGTGGGATTTCTCAAGCCTGAGGGTGCTGTAGAAGCTGTATCTTGCCGCTTAGGTTGGCGCGAGGACCCTGGTAAAGGCAGCGATGCTGATTGTGCACTGTTAGTCTCGAGTTCACAGTCGGGTGCGTACAAGGCAACACATACGGGCCTCGTCTAGCAATCCGTCGCCTACGCAAGTGGGCGAATCCCATTTTCGCCTCCGCGCCCTCACCCCTGGATCCATACCGGCAATATCTAGCAACGAGAGCACTACTATATTGCAGTCTAGTTGCTGTACATGGTATGAGACAGGCGATAAGATTTGCATGAGAAGCGATACGTACCTGGGATGGACGATGGCCGCCGTGAGTACGGGACAAGATCCTCTTTCACGCAATGAGGACGGCGTGTTTGTGCAGGAGATAGAAAGGGTTGGTCCTGAGAGCTGAGGCACCCCGAAGCATACGCTGTGGACGGCAGAAGCAAGACCGTATTCGTGTGTAAAGACGCCGTTCGCGCGTCCAACGCTGGACGTTTATCAAGGAATAAAGGCTGCGAAGGACTACGCTGACGGCTGATGAGCGTCCGAAGCAACCATGAACGCGGCCACGGGCTTTCCGAAGTTCGTTTGATCGCGCATGCGCGTACTTATCTGACGCCATGGCTTAGACGATCGGTAGCATACCAGCCGCTCAATCGAGAAAGGGACCCCTCGATGTTTAACCACGCTTGCTATAGTAACTCATGTGCCCGTGGCAAGGGCGAACTGCCACGCGAACCGTCTGCCGTCAAAAGCCCCTAGTTGGAGCACAGCGCGTTAGCAACACCACTGACTCGGTGGCGCATCCACCATGGTGCACGGCCGCTCATCTCGCAGGTCATAAAGTTAAAGCGGTATGTACATGCTGATAAGTTGCAACCATGCCGTGGCTTCGCCGATGCGCCGTCGCAGCCTCCCACACACAGTATCCAGCGCACTCTATGTAATATAGACTGATACCTGGTACAATCAGACATAAAAAGCCAATGTCTACAAGTACTCTAATGACGTCCGAAGTCAGCACCTGTTTCTCCCCATCAAGCCTAAAACAAGTGCTGACCCCATGAAGACTCGAACCCTCGACCTAACGAACGCCATACTCAAGTAAGATCGACCTATGGTGCCGTTCAGTCATATCGCCGCTGTCTGGACGTGAATTAGTAGGTTGAACGGTTGCTATTTTACCCGTATGGGATGTCTAACCGCATCTAGACTTGACGCTTGAATTGCCGCCGTCTCTTATTACCTCTTCCTTCTCTTCCTCGATCCAACTCGCCGGCGGTAATCAATTATCATACCTATACCAATGCCGCCCGTCCGACCGTTCGCACATGCGCCTTGGGCCTCTGGCTGGTGTCGTTGATGTGTCTCTTGAATCCAGTGGGAGCTCCACGAGACGATCTGCGGCCCGTGTTAGGTATGAGGCGTAGCGCAATCCGAGGTTAGTACCATAGTCTGATCACTTTGATGGCGGCTAGGTTTCGTCTCTCCCACGTCGCGGTCAAGTTCAGCGTACAAGTACCCCGCCGCCCGTCCTCCCTCCTCCCTCCACTCTCCACCCGCCCTCACGCTGACTTCACTCTTCAATGACTGGGGTCAGGATCCGTCATAACGCTCTCGCGATACTAGCTAACATCTCTTGCTAGAACAACACTATGGAGGAGCAGCTAGACGCCCTTGAAATCGAGCTCTGCGACGTCAAGATCGCCGCACAGAAGGCCGAAGCCAACGTCAACCCACCGGCTGAACGAGAGATCGCTCAGCTGCATGTTCAGCGTGTGCAGTTACAGCTCGACCGGCTTCGGAGGATCGCCGCTGGAGAAATCGTACGGCACAATTCTTTTTGCACCCGACGCTCTTGATACCCCTCTGACACTGTCCAAAACAGGGCGACCCGGTTCTTTACGACCTACAGCTCGAGCTTTTGGTCAAACGCATCGAGTGCGCTACATGCCTTGCTAAAGGGGCCCCCGAAACGGACGCCTGCATCGCTGGCCTGGAGGTCGATCGCGCCGCTCTACGGCTCAGGCATTACCAAAAGCGCACGGTTCCCGCGTCATCTTACGCGCCGTCTCATGCCGCCGACGGCGCTACTCCTGCTCCCGGTTACGACGGTTTGCCTGCCGAGCAGATTCGCCATCTTACCTCAGCCCCATCGGTCGATCCTGCCATGAACGCTGCAGCCTCCACTGTGGCCAGTCGCCTTCCTTCTCCGGTGCGACAGTCTCACCCTCCGCCCGATGCAGGCGAGAACTCCCTTCCCACACTGGCCCCTGCTCCCGACATCCTCTCTCTCATCGACGGTGCCACCGATGACTATCACACCAAAGATGACTTGGTTGACAGCGGTGACGTTGAGCAACAACTCATTGGCGCAGATGTTCTTCGTTCGTCGCCACTCGCTGTTGACTCTCCACGATCCATTCATACACCCGCTCCCTGTGTCATCGATATTGACGATGATGGGAACGCCCGTGACGTTACGCCGGCGGTCTCGTCGTCACCACACGTTGAATGCAAGCCCAAGGCCGACACTCCAGACGAAGATTCAGTCGCTGTAGACGACAACAAGTACGGCACGCCTTCCGAGTTGGCATCACGGTCATCGACGCCCACCAAGACGTCCTCGAATTCCCTGCCCCGCACGGCTCGGACAACCACCGCGTCCACGAGGAAAAACGGCGGGCCCAAGGAACCCAGCAGTCACCCCGAGCGTTGGGCGTGTCGCGTGTTCAACTTCGGCGCTGGTGCGCTACGCGAGTCTGCCGATTGGTCTCAAGAATCGTGCCACCTTACTCGCGATCTTTGGGTTTCCGTCACACGCTGGGAGTCCGTCCACGCTTTCGAGGTCAGTCCGAGTGTTCAAGTCCCTTGTCTTGACAAGCAGACACTGAACGAGACATTCGCAGAACGGTGCCGTCAACGCGCCAGGTCTTCCATCGATCATGAAGACGATCGTCTCCAAAGCGCGATTTGGGCCCAAGTATCAAGACGTTCTTGGAAAAGATCCCGACTTCCCCGCCAACGTCGGAAAGTGCCTTCAGGCGCTTCGCGCCGCAACAGTTTCGGATGCGATGAAAGCTTTCGGGGCGCATGGCCTTGCAGCTGTTGCACGTGCACTACTGGAGTTACGCAATGCCAACGACGCATTCGACGACGCATTCGTATCCCTCGCGAGCGAGCTTATCAAGATCCTGGACGTGCTCGCTGATTTCGCACTCAATGATAGCAACGCTGGCGCCGAGGACGATACGGCTAGTGTATCTAGCAACTCCAGCACGACGGTCTTTGCGACCCTTGATGCGCTTGCGGGATACGACATCACTTCCGCAACTCTGGCGATCGAAGAACTGCAAGGGCGCCAGAAACCGGAGAAGCCGGCCAGAAAGGGTCATAAGCGACGTGCGTCGCAAATGGAGCCCCCGCGCGGGAGCTCGTCAAAGCGCGCCCGCAGGTCGCCTGATTCTGAATGATCGTGTTGAAACAAATTTTGTATTGACGACATCTTGTGTAATACTACGAGTTTCCTTACCTCCCCTCAATACGTTCTCTCGAGTTCATGAGGCCGGCTGCTGGTGAGTACGTTTCCAGCGGGCGCAGCCTGAGTGAATCCTGCGAGAGGATATCTGCCTCATCCTCTATGATGATCACCGCGTCATTCACATTGACCGGTGCGACAGAGGTCCTAGGGCCACGACAAACGAGGCGCGAAGAGAGGCCAGGCCGTACTCATAACGCGAAGCCATCCAGCCGCAGAGCACCACGCTCAAAGCGACGCGTTAGAGTATTGATCAATACTGTACCGCCTTCGGCGTCGCGTGACTTGCGCAGGAAACTCGAGGACATGCCTTGTAAATCCGGTCGACGAAGTCCCGAAGGTGGTCAAGATCTTATACCAAGGGACCGAGCGCGAGATCACCCTGCATCTTACGAGGATACAGAGTCCGCGCGGCGAGCGGGTTTAAGTAGCGCCGTGTCTTCGCGCGCGACGGTTAGGCCAAGCTAGTCGTATGCATGAGCAATACGTGTTCAAGGGTACGAAGACCTGTCTTATTTGCATCGCAACAGGTGACGAACCCTGAGGTCAGGACACGTATTCACACTTCTTCGGCAATGAGCAAGCCATTACAGGGGCATAACTCACCACTACTATCAGTCATCGCAGTACACCATCATTAGAAGACGTATTGAGGTACTGAAGTGACCAATCAACGGCGTCGCGTCGAAAGTGCAATTTGCACACTAATATAATATGTACAAGCACCATACCCGGTTCCATATCGTACAACCTCGGAAGATGACTACTGCTATGTGAGTGGTTGTTTCCGCGTAGAGGCGTCGAACAGAGCCTTAACGAGCACTTCGTGCATCTACACCGGCCTTCATCCACGCTAAGAGATATGCCGCACACGTGATCGTAAGCCATACAAGCGCCAGGCAGCTGAGTTTGAAGAATTGGTAGACGTCCATCCAACGTAGTTCTCCCTGTTCCGCCTCGAGGGTGGTCGTGGGTCGGGTCTATCCTTGCTTTAGTTGATGCTTGATTGTACAAGAAAGGTGCTCCCTTACCGACTGGTAGAGACGGATATCTGGGAAGTCGGCCGTGAATGGCAAGATGGCGTCTGATGATGGTGATTGCTGTTGAGTCGAAGATACCTTGGGCAAACCCTGTCATCATCATAGTCAGCGTGCGAAGGTAAATGGGACAAACGCAAGGTCTCACCGGATGAGGGATGATATTGTCTTCAGACCAGATTGTATGGAAGGAGACATCCTCTGACAAGCCCAGTTGCTGGGAGAGTTTGGTAAACAGATTCTGCCATGGTTTAAGCGACGTCTGGGTGTTTGAGGCCCACGAAAGTACCTACCGAATGGGAGACATGACTATCCTGTGACTGAGGCGTTATTGAGAGGATGTCCGATGATACTGATCGCTGCTGCGTAGAGTGTTCGTTGAGTATGGATGATCGTACAACGCAGGTCATCCTTTGACTTACCCTATCATTCTCGGAAGGCTGCCATGAGTTAGCGTCCGCCGGAGCTTGTCCTACGGGGGAAGGCTGTCGCGTATCTTGAACCTGGCGATAGTATAATATTAAAAACTAGACCCGCATAGCATCAGGATTCTTACGAACAGCCATAGGGGAGGATTGCCCTTCGCTGTCAAGTCCACGACGACCCGTTAAGCGTACCCCAGCGACGTGCATGCCACCCTCTTTCACTGGTCGGCTTGCAAGGTGATGGCGTAGTTGACCGCTAGGAAAGCGTCCCCTCCAGAGACCACTCTGACATGCATTCAGACGCAGGCATGGCATAGCAATATCAGCACATGTACCGGTGATCTGAACTTGGTCGGGCTTTGTGAGCCCCCAATCTCAGTACTTCCGTAAGGACGCTTGGGCGGGTCTTCGGCCATGAGGTGGGTGTGAATATCCGAGTATACCAGAGGTGAGACGACGCATTGGGCCAAGGCGAGCGTCGGTTATGTAGGGCGAAACTGCAAGATCTTCTGTATAGTCCGACGTTGAAGACGGGCGGGTCGGCAGTCAGCGTGCACAGGAAGACGGATACACTTCCGGCTATCGATCAAGGCAGACGCCGAACATGAGGCGAGGCGAGACAAGGCACCAGAAGTGTACATGAGGGGGAAAATGGGCCAGTCGCGGGTGGGTAGTAGGCCGTCTGCGAAGGGCGATCCCGAATCTCCTGATGATAGCAAGGAACAAGGCGAGTCGGATGCACGATGGTACACGTGAGACGTGGAACCGCGCGTTGCCCTGCATCGCCTGCCCACCGATTCCTTCTGCAGTCGCGTCATGAGTGGCTGAAGCCCACCCACCACCAGGGTCTGTGACTACTACGATTCCCGACATGCCTCCCGCAGGAGAAGACGACGACGCTGCCATCTTGAGCATAGATCACGAATATCTCTGGGACGGTTCCGACAGCGAGTGCACGTGTACGGGCGTTTCCGGATCGTCGGCGCCAACTAGTATACGGCAATTCCCTCTACCTTCCTCAGAGATGCCTGTTCGCTGTTTTCAATGCATGCGATCGGATACGCCTCCCATGCCTGGGCTCTCTTGATGCGGAGATGGCCGTTCGTTCGACTACCACTAGCTGGGTGCTTTCATAAGCCGGCCCCGCAAGCGTACCGTCCACCATCGACACCCATACCCTCGTCGTTCATTTCCCGGCGCACGCTATGAGCAGTTCACCGCCAAGGGTTGTCCTTGTCCTTCTCGCCGTAACATAACTTCTCATCCGACATTCTAGTTCGAGTTACTGGACGACGACTGCACCTTCGCAGAGCGTCTGCCTAACGGCGACCTCGTCAAGATGGACGTGGAGACGGACGCAACCGCGGATGTCGTGCCCATCACGCATTCCCAAGTAGTCAAGGAATTGGCGTTCAAGTTGAAGGAGCATGAGATGGTACGGACTACGGCACTCTGACCTCTATCCTATAATAACATCAGCACATCAGTTTCGTTCGATTTTG
>UWZB01000188.1:0-30246 GCA_900536885.1 Peniophora sp. CBMAI 1063 | reverse complement strand
GCCCATAGTATACCTACCTGACCCGTGCTCAGAGTCCCACAGAACCGGTCAAACTCATCATCCGCAAGATGAGGATACTAGGAATCCCTCCCCCTAAACCCCTCCGCCTGACACACGAGAATTGGTCCGGCTGAGTATATGTAGTCAGCGCGTTTGTAGCAAAGTTATCTGTTGCAGGGACGCACAACATCTTCCAAATAATATACCAGTTGAAGGAGTGCTCTGAAAAGGTCTGGCTCCAAGCGTGGGACTTCACAGGCTCCTCCGGGGGATGGACGTATCCTGTGTATTAGTGTAGGACTTCGCGACGAGCCATCAGTATAAGTGCGCTTACAAGGAGAGATATTCTATGAGTGATCATCCCTTCGTCCATTGTGCCCTCCTTGGATGTAGTTGAGAGACTTGATAGCGACGTCGGACTCGGGACGTTGAGCCTCTGAGCGTCTTTCTGCCTCCTTGAGTAGATTCATCCAAAGCTGAAGCGTATAGCCGTAAAGGCTTCGTGTGTAGCTGTCATAGGAATCATCGAATGTAGAGCCCTGTGTGCTCGTAAAGGGACGCTTGGGAGGGAACATGACGGTCGAGAACGAAGCACCATGAATTGACCGCATCGCGAACACGCCCAGAACGGCGCTTATAGGTTAGCAGCTTAGTCCCGCGATGGGGGAAGAAGCCCACCAGCGTCTGCAGGCGTTAGCCGTAAAGGCCCGGCATAACCTGCAGAAAGTCTGCGGTGTCCCCTCGACATCATCTTAAAACTGGACGATGGCATGCATTAGCGGCGACGGCGGAATCACACTACATCGCGAACGAGAGAGGGGTCAAAGTTCAAGTTCGTAAGCCGCACTGAGTGGGTATGGGTCATGGCCTGTACAATAGGAGTATCAAGATACGAGCTCTATACAGTATATCCTAAGGATAGCGGATCGTGACGACTGGGAAGGTTCGAATGTTGAACTCAGAACCGAATCAGGTTGATTGTATACGAATACATAGGATCGTCCTCACCGAGGTAAGCAAAGCCGATATAGCAAAGACTGGGAGTGAAGGGAGACGGCCAGGATGTACCATGACACTGACAACATAATGCGAGTATTTGCGCATGTCGAAGTCATGCGTAGATCGGCGTGCTTTCTCTGGCAGAACATGAGCAAAGGTAAACAGGGGCAGTGTGGAAAGCCTGCAACGCACCGTTACTGATCTCTCGATCCTATCTCTTGGACACGCCCGCTACCTGCAGGTAGTTAGTGAAGGTCATAGGGGGACGTGAGGTGAACGCCGCGGATTATCTCGGGGATCCGAAGCTGGTCTATCCACTACTCGATTCGTCGAGTTTAGGAACTACGCCAAAAGTTGATCTACTCACTTGTCCCGAGGCTTGGAGATTTAGAAACAAGTGATAAAACTAGGCATATTGCTTCATCAGTGCACTCGGTTCGCCATTATACTTAGCAGTCACCTTCATGGCGTCATCTCATCCTGGTCGTCCCTCTTGTCGCGTTCAAAACTACTGCTAGCTACCGTTGAAGGAAGTGTCGACGGTGAAAGTCACAACGCAAGCAATGGAAAGGGAAGAGCGGGACGAGGAGAGAGGAAGGCGCTGGAAGGCGGCGGTTGTAGTGGAGCGTTGTCGCCCCCTGGCGGAGGAGTATAGTGCACGAACAAGACGCGAACGAATGCACGCGGCTCGTCAGACGCTAAGACGGGTGCGAGTTGATGCTGCTACTTTAGGCCCTGTTCGGCAATCGGCGAATTTCCGCGCGGAAAGCCGGCTTTCCGGCGGAATGGACGTGGAGGAACCGGGCCGATGCCGTCAGCATGTTGCGGCTCAGCGGCGAGCGTGATGGGTGCTTTCCTTCGCCCATCATCATGTCAGGTGAAAATATGATGACGGTCATTGAAGAAATCCGAGCTGAATGTGAGTTTGAGTCCCACATACATCTATGCGACGCCTCACCATGATCCATACAGGACTCTTTGGAGCATGAACTGAATGACTATGAAATTGCGTTTCTGAGACTGGCTGTCCTGAGCGGGTTAGCGCAGGAGCGACCTGGATGCGGAAAGCTGCTCGCAAGGAGAAGCGTGCCATCGATCCCCTCGACCTTGTGCAGATCAAGATAATCGTTCAAGGCACAACGACTTCGAACGTAACGCATACCAACAAGCGCGTGAACTCGAGGAGCGGTACAAGAAAGCGACACTGGTTTTATCGCAGTCGTGCGTCCAATTATCTATGGTTGACATCGCTCACGACTGATTGTTGTCCTGCAAAGATTGGTGGATTCCGGTGTTACAGCCGAGGAGTACGGGGAGCATGCCCAGTTCGTTCGTGAATGGACTGGCAACCCTCCGAAAGCTCTTCCCGTTGAGTCGGATAGTCTCCTGGAGGTCGAGGACACCACCACGCCGTAAAAATGCTACACGAAATGGACACCGTCAACTCTTGGCCCCCGTTATCGCCTTGTATATCCTGTTTTTGTCTTGTATTTCTGATCTTGTCTTGCTATGCATCGCCTATCGTTGACATGAACTTCTGTGAATTTGGCATGGGGGGAAAATAGTATTTCTAGGCTTGAACTGCAACCATAGCTCGTTGCACCCACCCGCACTTTCTGGACCGCACGCCCATCGGCATGTCTCGTTCCGTAGCATATCATCGGACACGATAACTGCGCGCTCGCGCCGTGCACGTCATATCATAGATTTCTGCTTTCGTCGCGGGACTCAGGCATCTCGTAGCGCACACCGCACGGGGTTCCGCGTATCTGGGCGTTGTACTACGGTACATACTGTTGCCCGTCCCGAGAACCTCTAGTGGATCAATGCACAACTGCGCAGGGGAAGGAACAGGGGATGGACGAGCCGCCGCATCGTTCGCGCACGCTGTCTGCTCCCGTCAGGCTCGTATAACTCGCATTTATGGTCGCGAACTGAGAACCGACATGTGTCGGTGCTCGTTCTTCTCACCGGAAGCTCGCACCTTCCCTATCTGCTCTCCGCCCACTCACAACCAGGTTCGCGGCACTGTTTTGCACCTGTTGCTGACCACACTACTTGCTATACGATACACTTTTTCCTCTTCAAGATGCCTCGTCTCAGCATCTATCAGTCGCCATCCACCACTTTGTCGTTCTCGCGCGGCGTGTTTTCCTGCAACTCGCCCTTCCGTGAAAGCTAATCGACTCGGTCAGATCCTCAATCGACGCGAATATGCTCACTCCTTCCAATTACAATGGCGTAGACCAGACTGTCTCAACAGACATCTTTCTTCAAGCCAGATCTCGCAAGGAGCCTAGCTGCTAACTATTGCCTCAAGTTCTGATCGCGGTGTCGCGCGGCGCCTCCTATTGAAAGCTTGGAGCTAGTATGTAGCGCTAGCAACCATGTTGCCACTGCTTCGCACGACGCACGTTAGGACGTTTGCTGCGCCATGACTGGAAATCTCTTTTTGCAACGGAGAAACCTGCCTTGAAGCGACCTCGTCGATTCCCCAATCGAGACTCACCGAACCTTGCGTCTCAGCGCTTTCGAGCGCCTTCGTCAGCCATCGCGTCGATGACGAAGAGCACATGTTAAGCTTGTACTTTCCTATGCTACTTCTACAGGCCGCCTGTATCTCAAACAGCCAGTTGGAGTCGGCAAGACGGATGTCTTCTTGACCACCTGGTCCTTAGACAGCATGCCCATTGACGTACACTCGTCACAGCGGACGATCGCCCGTGCCGGAAGCCCACATTGAACATTCGCTAAAACGCCCGATCATACTTCGGCGCCCAATCTGCGCGTATGCTTGGTGGTCCGTATATGCGCCCGATTATACCCGTTATGCTTCGCAAGGACCTAGTCTCAAGGTAGCGTCGAGCGCGGCGAGATAATCACTCTTCATTCAGCAGGACGCGAGCTTTCCGAAGAACATGCTACGTATACTCTAGAGCTACCGAGCAGAAGTGCGCTCTAAGTGCGACTTCTTGCCTCCAGTCCAGCACTGAAGCACGCCGGCGAGGTGAGTCTAAAGCTTCTAGATCGATGGACCAATAAGTGCGCTAACCATGGTCCACGGGCTCCCTCTGTCAGGGGCCGCCGTGACGTGTTCTGCGCGGTATGAACATTCATCATCACCGGCCGCTTCTCTTTCGAAGTCTTCGACTTGATCTACGCAATTTACGGCAACCCAACTTGTGCTCTTGGTGTCCTTCCTCAGCTGGACGAAACGTCTCGTGTCGATAGGCTTCGTCTTCTCGTGAATTCGAGGCGAGACGGCTTCCGTTCGACTTACGATCGTACGTACTCTCCCTTTCAGCACAGACTCGGGCTTGAATATGCTCTCTGCGCAGTCACACCAAATGTACATTCTTATGGACGCTGCGCGAACGGGCACGCGTGGGAGTGCCGATAGGGTGTCCACGGACCCCATCTTTCAAGCCCGATTGTACGCGTCCTTCTATCCTTCACCTCGGCGCGTGTTCAACGTTCATTCTCGTCCGGCACTAATAGCAGTTCGCATACAGTCTGATTAGCGAATAGCGCCACCAGGGGCTCGTCGGGCGCCAGGCTTAGTATTCAGCAGCACCCCAACCGGCGCGCTCTTATATCAAGAATTGCTCAGCGCTGAGTACTCAGTACTCACTTTCCGTCTACCTATTCGGCACTTCCGTTTTAGACCCCCGCCGCTCCTCTCAAGCTCTTCTTACTTCTCTTCCCCGTCTCATCAAGCATGTCTGGCACCTCTGGTTCAACTTGTCACTACCACCCCACTACTGCTCGTGGGGAGGACGCCTCACACTACGAGCCTCAACTTCGGGCGTGGGCTGGTCATGGGCATATGCCCTACCGTCACGAACCTCCGGTGTGTTCGCATTCTGCTCGTTATCAATATCCTCTCACGTTTCTGAGGCTTTCTTTACTCAGGCATATCCTAATCGTGTGCCACAAAGCGCGTACATGCAAGGGTTCTACAACGCGGTCGTTGTTGATCACCACGGATATACCCCGGCGCGCGGTAGCGCCGGATACGCCCATCAGACTACGAACTCCGCAATCGCCGCTACCGCCGGCTTCCCCTCTCTCCCGCCGCACAACACAAAAACAAGAGAGAGTGGGCAGAGTTCGGTCGCGGATGATGCGCTGTACCCAGTAAGCCGCTCAGTCTCTTGTCCCTGTGTGTGCAGCTAACGAAGCAGCAGGTGGAAGTCGGTTATAGGCGAAGTCATCACCATCATCACGTACACCACAACGATCTGCACGGGCATGACCCTCTGCCGCCGGAGACCCCCCCGACATACACGCACCCATACCCGGTCAGCAACGAATGGCGGCGGCGATCCATCATACCGCCAATCCCGGAAGCCGTGCGCTCGCAGTCCAATAGTCTCGCCAACGCTCTTGGAGATGTGATTCTCAACCTTGACTCACCGACAAGCACGACCCCGAGTACACGCGCACCACCTCCGCTCGGCGCGAGCACACAGACGCCATCATCGCAGAACGTATGGCCGGCGCCCCCGATCCCCTCCGTCGAAGCACTACCGGTTACGCCAGATCAGACCGAGGATGTCGAACAAGATATCATGCGGGACATGAACTTCATCTATGAGACGGGATCGCCGGACTCAACGACGACGAGTACGTCCTCGCGCGCAAGAACGAGTGGGTCGCCTGCGGAGGCTGAGCCGCAACGGCGTCGGGTGAAGCGAACCCGTGGACCGAACAAGGGCCCCCGGAAGGATCCGGGTTTCCTCGCGTGCTTCTTCTGTCGAGGACGCAAGATATCGTGCAACCCAGTACAAGGCAGCGAGGACAAAACGTGCGAGTAAGTACCGATTCTTCTCCGAGTTGGAGCGAGCTTGGATTTGATGAGGGGCATGGGCTTGCAATTCGAGATTCTGCACTTTATACCAGTGCAGAGCTGTTCCTGCCTGTAGCCGTTCCGGCACGTACGCCGCACTGATTGTGTTATCAGCGGAGATATCCTCTTATCATGACAGGCATCCTCGTACCCTCTTTGTCGTTATCTCTTCTCGAATCTGCGGGGCCTGAACAAACCTGCTAACTATTCGGTTACAGACAGTGCGAGAAGCGCAAGCTGCCATGCGAGTATCCAACGATCTCGAGGCGTGGACAGCGTGGGCACAAGCGCAAGGACGTGGTAGACGTGGCTGAGCAACCGGTGATGCCGCAGCGTGTCGCTTCGAGCCGCATCTTGCTGCCCGCTGACGTTCGCGACGTGCAGCTTGTGGCTAAGCCGGAGCCCGACTCGGATTGAACGTCACTGCTGGATTAGCTTTCGCATTCGCATTTCACCAGTAGATCACGATGCGATCCGTACGATACGATACGTATACCCTCTGATAGTGATACCCTCGTGCCGCTTTCCCGTTCCTTTTGCCGCTATGTCTAGTTTTAGCTTGAGCTCTCCGAAACATCTGTCTGCTGCATACACATACTACGTCTTTTGCCTCCACTTCCCCGGAATAGTCCCGCTGTCTACGATCTAATACGTTTCCATACTTCTCTTTGCCAAATTCAAACGCCGTTTGGGGTCTTCGTCTTAGATTCGAGCTTCCGGACCGCAGACGTCTTGCCGCCCGGGGGCGCTCCAGGTGCCCCTATTCCGCGAAGGTGAACGATCACACGACCTGTTGACGTGGCGCTGGGATACTAGAACTCAACACGCTACATTCGCAACTCTCTTTCAACCTCCATGTACTGCGCTCAGCTTCTAGCGTATACCTTGGGCCCTTGGCCAGGGACGTATACTAGCGAGTCTTACCAGCAAATTCGTCGGCACCGCCCCTTTCAGTACGGTACTCTGGCTTAGCTTTCCTCCTTTACCTTTACCTTTACCTTTCCCTCGTTCTCGTCTACCACACTGGCATCTCCCATGGAACACCGCAGGTGGGGATACCGCAACAGGTTTACGATGAGCTCATACGCCATACGCAGTATTCGTCTGCGGTTTACCAGCACCTATGTCCAAATCCGCTCGGGAACAGTTTGTAACGGAGGTACTGGGGATCAAGCTGAACGTGTGGCGCTGAGGCCGTATGCTGACGCATTCGTATCTCAGTTCACGAACCTTTCGACGGGAGTACACGGCTTCGTGGGGCGCGATGATGGACGGCAAGAGGTTATCGTGGCCTTCCACGGGAGCCAACAACTTCCAGACATGTTTACCGGTACGTTACACGCCTTCCCGTGGGACTGACCATCTGTGGTTAGTCATTCTTACGGCTGAACCCGTAGATGCGAGCATGCCGCCTGTGCCGCTCGACTCCCTTGGTTTACCCTTGAATGTCAGCGGCGATGCGTAAGTATACGCAGGTTTCGGCGTCGCGTTTGGTTTTGGGAGCGACCTCGTGCCCGATACCGTGGTCGAGCAGTTACAATAGGACCCATCCTATTCGGTGACTTTGACCGCTACTCCCGCGGTTCTCTCAGCTGGTGAACTGCTCGTTCTGATGACACGCTGTTCATCAGGTCATTCGATTGGTGGCGCCCTGGCCGCCATCGGTGGAACTTGAAAGTCAATGCCACCGGAGCAGCCGGGCGCGTATTCACGTTTGGTACGCCGTGATCCAACGTGGAACGTCAAGTACTCATCTGACGCGCGTTGGCATAGGTCAACTGCGTACGAGTAATGCAACTTTGCCGATCTGCTTGAACAACTTATTGGGAGTGGGAAAGAACGAACTGTTGATGATTGTTCTGTACAATAGCTGTGCATACATGGGGAAAGTCTCAACGCACCGCTATCGTCGCCAATTCGTCAGAGAGCGCGTACGCAATGCATTGGTACGTTCTGCCTATCGATGTGGCCCCTCTACCTTGCTAATCGCCACCTTCTACAGCTTCGACAGGTATTAACCTCGCACACAGCGTGTACTTCGGACAAGGTATGCGACGAAGTACTCTCCTCACAGATGCAGGGCTGACGATCGCCCGCTTGTATCCAGTTATGAATGAATGACCGTACTCCTGCCCAGTCAATCTTCGTCTTCGTTCAAGAGCATATTCCTCGAAGCATGCTCTTCAGAACACGTTCTTGAGGGCAGTCGCTCAAAGTGCTAGAAGACCCCGGGCGGTATCGGGCGGTGGTGTAGGCGTCGTCGGGCGCCGAGGAAAAAGAAATGTAGGAATGCACAGAGCTTCAACCTACTTGACGGCCCGCGCTTCGAGGATGTATCTGGTATTTATACGGCATTGCGGCCGCCCTATCATTGCCTGCGCGTTGCTTTCGCTGGTTTATGCGGGATACGACGAGTTCACGTCTGCGTCATCCGTAACCATGATGATCCGTGATGAAAATTCGCTTTGCCCAATCACGATACAGTTGGTTTCAATAGCAAAGCACGATTGAGCACCTTCTAGGAGTCACGATGCCTACGCCAGAGTCACGGCCAGTCGCGTCGGCACACTTCCATGGCTTTGCAACTCACAATCAAAGAATCGGTCGCAACATCATGAGCGCCCTGAATGAAGTGCTATCGGCTGCACACTCTTCACCTGTGAATATAATCAGCTCCAAGGCATGCACCGAGCACCTCCGGAAGGACGAGCGACAAACGGTCAGGTCTTCGTTCCCCCGGCGTACGGACAGCGCGTGTTCTGCGTGTCAGGCATCAGCGGCACAGGCAGCAGAGACGAAGGTGCGTTTCCGTCAGTGCTCAATATTGCGACTACCAGCCATGAGCACTATAGCGAAACGGGAGTCTCCACTAACGATGCGTGTGAGCGCGAGGCGGTGTCGAACGCTTGTTCGCAGATAGTGGCGAAACATCGAGAGGACATGGCAAACTGGTCCTGGCGCATCGGTTGCAAACAGATCTTCATGGCGTGAGAGTAGCCAGCTTTCAAGAAGCGCCTGACATTCCCGACGATGAAGCGCTGCTCACGACCATAGGAGGGGACGTGCGAGTGTAGGTCGGAGCCACGCAGCCGGTCCGCGACGTATAGGGGCAACGGGCACCACGGCACCGTCCCATCGGCGCGCGATACGGCACCAGCGAGCAAGCAATTCGCGACGAGCACCAGGCAAAGGGGTCCGCACGTGTGAAAGTGTGTACTTTGCCCGAATGACGAGTACCGGTCACTATGTGGGTAGCCAAGTCTCGTATACGCGTTGCAGTCGCAGACCAATGTGAACATGCTGAACATGGTGGACACAGCACTAGCGGTGGAACCGGTCACAGGAGGGAGATGGGGTGATTAGGACGCAGGATGGTATGGGGAGCACGAGGAGCGCCCTATGCGTGCCCCTAAAGGCGCCATCCAAATGCCAGAGAAGCCATCCAACCCCTTCCTCCACTTCCTAGACCCTCATCGTCTGGCTGACGTTAGCAGCGACGACTGTGGGTGCCCCACCTTCTCCATTCATAGTCAGTGGGCCGGATGCGGCAAAGAGAGAGGTATGGGACATATCAGTGAGTTGAACGAGCTGCATTCAATCGGCGCTCCATGCTGACGCTGTATGCAGCTTAAGTCAAAATCGGCGTCCAATCGCCCCCTCACGAGTTCGAATCTTCTTGTGCTTTGGATCGTTCGCCTTTCCGGCCCATAACACCCGAGACTTACTGACTAGCTGTATTTGCAACCCTTGCCAATATTTTCCCCCAACTGGATCAGCGAGAGACCGAGGCGTAACGTTGTGAGTAGGGGGTGCACCCGAAACAATCGGGGAACTGAGGTAGATGCGGACATCGTTTGATTCGGTAGGTACATCTTGAGTTTAGGTAGTCTAGCGTAGAGAGCGTTAGGTGATAGCCGATGTAGTCTGCGCAACACTGCCCCTATACGGCAAACCCGAGATTGCCAGAGCAGATCGGACAGTGACCGATACGCTCAATCGCAATCTGGGAGCTATCATGGATGAATGAGTTTCCATGTACATGATAATAACCGTACACGCACCCATCCTTGTCTATAATCACGCAGCTTTGAGCGGGTGATCGACTTGCAGAGTACGGCCGGACGGAGAACTGAGTACCAGTTCCGTGTGGAACCACGCAACCGACCTCGGCCTTTCCTGACCTCGAAAGAACATGCTGTAAGACAGGCGGCACGCATCGAAGAAGTAGCATGCGTAATGAAGGGTTGATTCGCTGCTGATCGATGATCTAGTGCCATAGACCGGGCCATAGCGATAGGAGGAAGGCTGGGGGCGAGTATCGGTAGAGCCAGTTGACCAATAAGCAGATGCTGACGTCTTAATGTGCGCTCCTGGCCAGGAAGACGCCCGAAGGCGGGATAGTCCAACTTTCGAGCGTCATTCGAGGCTCAAGAGAGCACCCCATCGCACTTGAGAAATCCCAATATTCCCACTCGCGCAACAGCAAGATGTACAAGAAGGTTGAACGTTGAACGTTGACGTTGATCGCGAGAGACGGCTGTGCCGCTTCTGCGCCGTAGCCGTCGAATCGCCGAAGCTGCTGTCCTCGTGCAACAGCGCGCGAGGACTTTCGCAGCGCCCTCTTCCCCCGGTGAAGTCCGAATCGCACTTCAACGACTACTTGCTTCCCTTGGCTCAGCACAAAAAGTGGTCTCTTACAACGTACCGTCTTCGGCATGTTTACCGTGTCGTGCGTGAGAATGAGCTAGCCGGGAAGACAGCCGGTTCCGTGATAAGAGGATGACGGTAATGTTAGTACGACTGCTGCTGCTACCACTCGGCAGGACCCGTGCGATCGCTGAGTCCGGATCACGCCGTCTGAACGCTGGACAAAGACGACCACGCCCTCTTTGTATACCGACCCACTACGAGTATCTTGCACCTCATCATGCAGATTGTCACCACGAATTCGTTGCCTGCGCCGCTTCGCCGTGTTCGGCCCTCCTCAGTCCTTTTCCGCAATGCCCCGTGGGGCTACATTAGAAGGACTTGACATAGAGTGAGGTGCAAACCCCTCGCTTTGGCCCCAACTATCACTACCTTCGCTGACTCTGCGTGAGAAGCCTTTAGAGATTTCGATTGTTTGGCGCTAACCAGGAGCATATCAGGCCGCATGGACCACCGCGATTGAGGCGTTCGTCGACTCACTGCACGACCAGCCCTCTCAATGTGCGTTGTCTATAAAGACATTGCCTCAATCGACTCTCATCAGTATGCTAGGTCAATGGAGAGGCTGACTCTGGTCCGATCGGGGAGCATACTAGTGGACACGTACAGAAGGAAGCCGGCCTGCAACCATCAACCAGGGAGAAGCTACTCGTCTCGCATACACAGTCCCGCGAGTCGACTCCTAGCGAACCCTCTAGGAGATCGACTATGGTGGCAAAGGTGTGTGTTAGTCGTCTGTCGCTCGCTGTTACTAGGGGCTCAACAATATGAACGATCTCACCTAGGCCATGGGAAAGACCTTCGGTCGTAATAGCGTCAAGACTCAGCAGATACCAGTCAAGGTGCGCCCTTACTTCGGGATTATCAATACTATATCGCCACTGACACGGGCCACAGGATATTCTCAAGCGTACGCAAAGCTACGAGGAACTCATGGGACAGGTTCGCAAACCTGTATCTCTGGATTACGCGAAAGCATCGCGCGACCCTCGGATGCGAAACAAACAGCCTTCCCAAGGTTGTTTGGCAATCCATCCGTTGTACCGATACTGATTGTGTGTTTTCCTTCTCTCTATAGGTGGCCCTGCAGGTGAATTCGCGGGTCCGACGGCATACTCGGCTCCAAATATCGATAGGAGGCCGAAGAAGGGGGAGAAGTTACTCCGTGACGAGATGTCGGGAAATATGGCCGGGAGGATCAGCTGGTAGTGCGTTGATTAACCCGGTCATGAATGACGCTTTCTGACATGTTGTGATAAACGCCAGAACCATGTTCTATCGTTCGTTGCTCGAGAACCCTGCTACCGCCTATATCACATTGAAGGAGGCCCGACAATGGCAAAAGGACCTCAAAAGTGAGAATGGCGAAAGACTGAAGGTAAGCGTCAATGAGTCTCAGGTCGTACGTTAGTGGTGCTCAGTCGTTGTGTAGAAATATCAAGCGGAAGCGAAGGAGGCCCGGAAGCACAGGAAGAATGGCGCTGGAGCGCTAGCATTGAGCCAACGTGCCACGCCATGAATGTTACAAATTTGGTTGCATGTCAATGCACCTTCTCTGTTTGGTATATCTTTCTTATATGGTTAGATCGCCACGTCGCGGTAGATTCGGGGCGTAGCTTGCCATTGTTATCAGGCACGGTGCGGTGCGGGGGTACCGGTGGGAACCTCTGTCCGAAGTCTTTACCTACGCGTATCTTCCGTAGTGCAGGCACACTCACATCCCGAATGTAACGCCTATGTCAAAGTCAGAGGGCTGGATGGCTGAGGTCATATTGTTTCTTCGTCGATCGTCCGTGAGCGGTAGTATGAACAGCTGTAGCAGTTGCTTGTCGGATAGAGACGCGTTGAGTAATCACGACAACGATTACGACGGGTCCAGTTTGCATTACTCTACAGCATCAATAGTGGTCTGCTAGCGCTAGCCCAGAACTATCGCAATCGCGTAGTCCCAATGCCCCTGGCGTGGTCATTTCGTTTCTTGTCCTTCAATTGCTCACCGCCGTCAAAGCTGTTGCTTCCGGGTATGGACAGGCGGAGGAGGTACGCCCCCTGCATAGCCCGATAGGGCCAGGGTATTGTCTCTTGGTCGCTACCCCAGCCTATGCTAGTGTTTGCGACCAAAGGGAGCTTGTGCGTCGTATGTTCAAACGAATCTCACAATCACATAGGAGCTAACCAACGTCAAAGCATAGTCGTGGCCATTCAAAGTTCTGTGAGCTGGTAACGGTATTCCGTCGTCGCAACACGCGGCCTGCGCCCCGAACCATCAGAGCTACGGCAAGTTACTGTACAAAAAACCTGAAGATCTCCGGTATCACGATGTCGTAGATGCCATGACAGATGACCCTAAGCATGGTAATAGGATGCCTCATCACCACGCACACCAAGTACCACATCCTTCCGCGATCGGCTATCAAGCGCATGCCTTCTTCGAAGTCATATCTGTACAGTTCAACCTCTTGCGAAAACTCCTCGATGGACATATTGGCCCCAAGGGTCTGAAGATCGAAGCGTAGTCTCGGCATGAGATGCGAATTGGCACCGCGAGACGTCAGGAAGACAACAAAGTCTTCGATGATGTCCTCGACCGCCGCGCGGTGCACTCCAGCCAAGATAGTTGAGTGAATCTCATCTTCAGGTACTGTATATGTGATTCGAAAGGCCCGAGATGAGTTCGCGTGTCAGAAAGGGCCGAGTCCTGTCACTCACCGAGACCGTCAAGGTCACCCATGACTCCCTCACGGCCTTGATATTCGAGCCCGGAGGGGCCGTTGTCAATCGACGCTGCATCAATTATCATGTTGGACTCTGCACCTGAGTCAGAGATAGATGCAGTCGAGAGGAGGGTGTCACTCACTTACGCGGCCAATGTATAGACGATTATGTTGAGCCAGTAACGCCGTGGTATCAGGCGTTTAAATAGGCAACGGCGCGGGACGCAACGAGTCCAAGGGGCGGTCGGTAATGTGCGAGACTACCCTACATCAGCCATGCGCATAGTACGCGGGTGATGCCGTGACTGAGAGGTGGCCTTGGTCTAGGAGCGTTCGGCAATTTGCGGGTACGGCATTCGAAAGAATCACGTAGCACGTAGGTTTCGCTCATGGTACAAGTTCGTCAGATTCAAGGTTCCAACAACGCTACGAGACTACATGGTGCTCTACGTTGAGATTCGAAATAGAGGCGGTCCTCCGCGTGATGATATTTGTCGAGGAAATCAGCTGAGCTAGCTCTATAAGACAAGATGACGCCGGAAATGCCTATGCACTCAAGTTTCGAAAAGGATGCGAGGGTTGTTGGTGGTAGAGGAATTGAATGTAAAGTTCTCCGCCTAGGAAGGCTCCCACAACAGGGAGAGAACTCTTCTGATGGAAGCGGATCGGCATGTAAGTACGGAGATCTCTCGAAAGATACGAAAAAAGGAACGTACGTGTGCCACGTTGATGTCTTCCAACCACACCAGCCTTGCGACGCCATCATCCATGTCTAGGGTACCGTTGTTGGTTCGTAACGCTTGATCCTGTTCGTGAGGAGTGAACAAGCACGCGCCAACGCCGTCCCGGGACGCACAAGTCTCGGGTGAGATGGCGTACGGATCCTTCCGGTGCGAATGTCACGGTCAGAGGTGTAGAGCGATGCTGCTTTGTAAGCCAATGGGACGCGTAGATGTGCAATAGAGCACAAGGGCCGGGCACAGCGGTGAACATGTGTGACTGGTACATCCCTCTCAGGTGCACACGGTGGAAGTCGTCACTGGGTCTGGCAACGCGCAGGTGAGGCATCGCAGGATGGGACGTTCGAGGGTTTGGATGGTGCCGCGATTCTCTGGTCGTGTTCCTTCAGGGCTTCACAGGTCCTCGGATTTCCACCAAGCACATCATTCTACGGGCACGCCATAGTCTGAAGGTATCTGTTGAGCGATGCCAAAACAGGAGTGAGAGAGAGACGAGGACCGGTGGTGGTTACAGGCGAGACGTGGCGGTTCGGTTCAAGTGACGACTTTCGGCCAATTGGGCGCATGGACGCCTCAAGCTTCAAGCGCCTCAAGGCTTGACGTTGACCACGATCACCTGCAACAGATTTCGTCCATCTTCTCCGTGCTCTCCTATGAGATGATTGTCAGTGTGATTATGTACTTAAATATATACCAGATACACCTTGGAGGTCGTTTGAAGGCCAACGGCGTATCTGAGACAATGTGGGCTAACTGTCAGGATTCCGTATTCCCTATCGCTGGTGGTGAGGCAGAAGACGACGGCGTGATATGTAACCATGGTCACGACGCCGTTCACAATGATAAGGACGGGAGCTGGAGATGTCCTACGTGGATCAGGGAGAAGGAGTGTATTGCTCACGGCAATAAGGAGGACGGGATTTACTGCGGGTTCTGGTGGAATCCAGAGACACAAGGAGGTACGTTCGATAGGGCTTGTTCGTATTCGTATCATGCGACGCGCTGCTTATCGAGCGCTCGATCAGCGCGAATAGCACACTGGAATCCTGCCTGGGATCGAGTCAGTACCTGGGGAGTGGAACCCCCCTCCCGGCCTGATCGCGATGAATGGCATAAGTTTCTCATAGGTGGCTTATATGCACCTACAGAGGATCCAGCACCGCGAATCATTGCGGCATTGAGAAATCAAGGTGAGTACGATGCATTCTTACGCCCACATCCATGATGATGGTCGCAAAGCAATACCGAGGAAGGGAGCGGGTAAGCAGCGCACAGCTTACTGTACGCGTGAATACCTGTTATACTAACGATGGCTAGCAGACAAGGTACAACGCGACTCCCCCTTTGTTCCAGTACCCTTGAAGCGCCCACGCAGTACGTTCAGTGAGGCTTGTCCAGTTGGCACCCTGGGGCTGATGCCTATTGGATCAGTGCTTTTTCTCTCGCGGCCAAGATCGTCGACATCGCCCACCAAAGGTCTTGGTCAATCATCCAGTGCAACCCATAGGGCGAGTACATCTCCCAGCACACATGACTACCATCTAAAGATCATACTTATCTATGAAAGTCACGAGAAGAGCCGTCGTCCTCCGCTCGAAAGCTACAGCCAGCGACGGCCCCGCAAACCATCCCGATCAAAAGAGGATGTTCTACCACACCCCCTCCACAATTGGGCCTGCCCTCACCAACGTCATTGCAAAAAAGTACGTCCCAGGGATCCGTCGCTGGTTCGCTGAGACTTGGACTCATGATCCAGGACGCAGGGCGTCGCACTGTGCCTGCAGAAAGTGTCGCAGAGAGCGAGATATTGGATGAAGATGTACAAGGTAGGACGACCAACTTATCCCTGACGGTATATGTTGATGTACCATCTGTAACATCTTCCGCTAGCGATAGTGTTGAACCCAGCATGGGATATCGTCACCCCGGATGAGATAGGCTGAGACCGGTCCACAGCTAGCGGGCGCATATGAGCAGGGCCACGCGCGAGAATGATCCATGCGGCTTCTCTCTTTGGCGGGACGGTGCGCTCTTCATACCTCGCGCAAATTTGTCGAATGTACATATCCTCCATTACACACTATGTATTCCGATCTCGTCCGGCGCGCATCGCCCCTGCAAGCTGCATAGAGGGAAGGCAGGATATCTGCCAGAGGCCTTTGGAGGCCCGACCAATACGTCCCCAATCCGCGAATATCTTGTATCTAGACACGTACGGCATCGACACGTCCACTACTGGTCCTCCATGTAAGGAACAGCGACCGCCTTCGCCTTCCTCGCCTGTAGCGAAAGAGCATGAAGTCATGGACTTTCGCTCAAAGTCCAATGTCAACAATGCTGCGTGGCATATGCGCTAGTCACAACACGAATTTAAATATTCCACAATCGTTCAAGCTCAAGCTCAGGCCCTACTAAGTCCCCCCTTGAGGCATCGTCAGCCTCATCTGCTCGGCAGTAACCCGCTCCTTGCAGGTTAGGTAAACGTCGGCGACAGCCAATACATATGCGGCGTGAGTCATACAGTCACCGAGCAGGTCGCGATTCGGGATTCCGGAAGTCACGCAAGCGATATAGCTGGACAATATATTGGGATGACGGTGGTGATAGCGACGAAGCTCCATATTCGAGAAGACGCAATGTTTGTATCATATTGGAGTAATGTGGGTGAGAAGGAAGAGACTGAGAGTGATACGTTAACGTCAGGGAGACGATAGAGTCAGCGGAATGTGGACTAGTGGAATGGAGCAGCGCGACATGAGTCTGACTACGGGAGACTAACTAGTGGTAGTCGAAAGCAGGAAACACCCGTGTGCCGCGCGCCCCGCCGGGTCGTGTGACACGTGGACTGAAGAGCGCTCGCGCTCGCATTCAATGGCAATCTCCGTGCGCGTTTCGAACCTCACCAACATCTGCCATGTCTGTGCGCGCAGAGCGGCTTCGGCCGGTCTTCGTCACATCTGGATAAAAACGACACGTCGCTCGCTATGGCTCTGCATTCGTCTATGGACCTGCCGCTCCTCGAGATCCTTGACTCCATTGCGCTTACTTTGAGCGGTGCGCTGGAGAACCGGCATGCGCTCGATAGTGCTGCGAATGGCGAATGCGAATGTCCCAACTCTCTTCCAGACTGCAGGTTTCACCCATATCCCAACAGCGCCACACACAGAGAAGCCAAGGTACTACCACTGACTTGAGGGCAGGCGGAAACTAAACTTTCATAGGCCAGAACGCTTGAACGTCTAGCGCATGAAGTGGAGCAGGAGCTCAAAACTCTCGTAGACATCCGCGATAATAAACTTCCCTTCGTGCGCCATCATCAGTATATTTATGCCGATTAAGGCTGACATTGCGATCAGGTTCGAGATTTACTGGGCAAACTCAGCCAGTGTCCAATATGCCTTGAAACCATGAAACGGCCTTACTTGTGAGTACATCGCTATCAACCATACTGGACCTGATTCAGCGATACGCATGCAGTATGCCGTCTTGTCGCCACGCCTTCTGTTCGACATGTCTTGCAGCACTATGCCCGAGAGAATCATCTACACCAACTCGCTGCCCGATGTGTCGCGGTCCCGTAGTAGGCAAGCCTTTACGGCTCTCACCAGTGGAGGACGCCCTCCAAATTCTTCTTGCTACTTTCAATGAAGACGCCGGTTGATTGTTGTATCGGGGAGAGTCATATGCTCGTCCGTCTAGCACCGCGACCGTAATATTGAGACCATAATCGCACAAAATAACATTGTTCATTATAAGACAGCCGTCCATGATGCAGTCTGGGTAGGATCTGGACGAGGTGCGTGCATGTGTCGTATATAGGAATTCGAGCAGCTATATCTCAGCACCCCGATATGCGCTGAAGGTGCAATCAATGAATTGGTAGTGACAAGTGGCGAGGGAGGTACGGGCTCGCGAAGTCCGTGCTCGGAATCAACCTTACTACTTGATGCGCTTCAAAGCAGATCTTGACAGAGGAAGCTACTGCACTAGTGCATGTTCGGGCACACGGATTAGCGAGAAGTATGAAGAACGCACAAAGTCGACATATCCCATCTTGAAACGCGATAGACGATCGGAAATCGACACGTCCGTAGAACGCCGACACGCGTGCGCCATCCTCCATCAGAGCAAGGAGGGATCACCTACAGAGTTGGGTGATGATTAGACGTAACTGTATGGAGCACACTCTACCCTTTGCGAACTACATCGCCCGTGAGAGCCTGGTAAGGTTGGTACAGCGCCAGTTTCTTCCTCAAGAATCCATGGCGATGAGAGGGCGCAAGGCAAAAGCTCTTGATCGCATGTACGTACCGTATGCAATGGTCCTTCCCGTTTATGGCCCCCGGATCCGGATACGCAGAGTAGCCTACGGGCTCGTACGAAGGATGCGTATCGTCAAGCACAGAGTCAGGAACTTCGGTTCTGACAAGCAAGGTACAGGTAGAGGTACTCACCATAGTAGCTCACGAAGAATCGATCGAACGTCGTCGGGAAGACAGCGGTAGATATCTTGTCGATGTAAGCGTTATGCTGCAACATGTGTTGAGGACGCATGAAGGAGGGCCGAGGGGGGGAGGAGGACCAAGCAAGGACGCGTATGAACTACCATCCGCGAGAACCGTCGTCGGTCATTGCTCTAGCGGGCAGGAGCTCCGGTGTGCTTCCCTTGTCCTTCGTGACGGTCTACTCAGAAACTAGCCGCACGAATCAACTGTGCATCAAGCGCAATGACCGGAGTTCGAGCTCGAGAATGGACTTGAAACCATTGTCTCGGAGGGAGATTGCCAGGCCATGTAACCCATAGGCTGGCAGACTCGCAATGTCCTAGTATTGCCATTCTATCCTACAACAGGACATAGGACAGATTTACACATGCATCACGTTGAGCGATTGCTTCTGGCCGACATAGTGGTGCACATATCAGTGGCAGTGTGGACGGTATTGGCAGTCTTCTCAATGTAATGCTGGGAGATGGAGCTAAGCGGCGAATGTTCGAGGGCACGTTGCGCGCGTCAGCGCTTCTGGGACTTGTCCCTTACCACCATCCGCCCATGCCTATCCTTTTCCCGTTCCAACCGTGCTTCGATCCCGCATACAAGGGATCTGCCTCACCCTTCCTCGGCCTTTTGCGAGTCCCGCGGCGACGAAGACGAGAGAGCAGGTGCTTGGCTCGGTATGAGCCGAACGGAGCGTAAGCGCGGAACTTCCCGTACCTTGTCCTCAGCCCGTCGTTTCTGATGGGAACCTACCACAAGCTAGACCTCGCAATTGTCCGTTCAACGCCATACCCAGACGCACTCCTGCTCTGGCGGAGCAATCCGCGGTCGTATAAAACATGGCAATCCCAACTTGTTCAACACGTTGTCCAGACTGGATAGCGAACTTTCCCCGGGCAGCCTTATCCACTCGATGGCGGCAACACTACTCCGCGAACTCGATCGACTCCGTCACACTCCTCTGGCTCAGCAGATACTCGATCGGATGGCTGATCCCTTCGCGGTTATGGTCGATGGTCTTGCACGCCTTGATTTTGTCCCGAGCAATAGTGTGCAGTACTTGTGCTCCTTGCTCCCACAGGCGAGAGCTGTGACCGCGTGAGTTTGCCTGTATACTACACAAAATCATACTCACACATGGAGCTAGCGAGTACATCAATAGAACGTCGGCGCTGGTCTCGATAACTTTATCTCTATTATCCAAGGTATATTTACACCTCCCTTCGATGCCTCGATCTTTCTAATTGCGCAGAGTACGGCGACACCGACCTGGACCACCTCGAACGGGGAGCTGCTTGTGATGACGCTTCCGTGGTTGTGGGAACTTCTCCAGCTAGCTATAATGTTTTTCCTGTTTCAGCAGAGAGATAGCCAGGATTCGTTTGATCGTCTCGCTTGTGAGCATTACCGGTGGTGCCTTTCCGAGAGCGCCCAAGCTGATCGCTGCCACAGTTCAGAGATATCTAGAGCTCCCTTCGACAGCCACTATCGACGTGCCCACAAACCTGTCTGCTACGTCATACGGTAGTTCTGGGTCGTCTGTATCTTACGGGTGTGTATGCTCTGCGAAGACGACTCTCGATGACAGAGCACGTCGCGACCTGTTGTCACTCTCCCCGGAGCCTCTCTCTCTTTTCTACACCGAAGACAATATGTCCTTCTACTCCGGCGAGTCGGCGCACTACCTGGTACAGCGCAACACCGTGTTCATCAAGACATCTGACGGTCTTCCATCGAGGCGCCCGCCCCATGATCGTGGGTACGAAATTCTCTCGTGGGGCAGCCCAACGAGTATCGCCTGGCGTCAGGGTATCGGCAAGCTCCTTTGTGGTGCATTCTTTGAGAAGGCAGGAAAGAGTCTGTGTCTACAACAAGCCATCATTATACCGTTCCAACTTACCGATAAAGTAGATCAATCACGCATACCCGAGTTTGAATGGTCCATCGGCGCATTTCCAACGCATTATGTTCTAGTTCAGCGCACTCGAAGCAGCCAGCGGGCCAGTAATCTGACGTCACAACGTACAGATGTATATCTCTATGGTGCGTTTCATATACACCAGACATGCACTGTTGATCTTATTCCCTCGAAAGGCGGGAAATCCCGTTTTGCGTCGCCGGCCGAGTTCGCTGCGCATGCGGTGTGGCTTATGCGCGGTGCGATTCCAGGGACTTGTGCATGCAAGCATTGTTCGAAATCACCCCAGATGGCCGTCAGCGCCGTCATGGAACAAGCTCTATTCTGTGCGCAAATGGGTGGATCGTCCAAAGTCCGTATTCTGCCGCGGCAGGGAATTACAGTAGCAGCCTCGAATGATGGGATGGAAGGTTGAGCAAACGCGATTATGCAAGCGCCGTCACAGGGGTCAAAGGACGTTATTTCGGAGCATTTACGCGAGTAGATCACAGTAGACGACAGACAACAACTCATTTGACGACGTTGAAGATCTTGCTCGAATGACATGCTAGCGGCAACGTTAGTGCTTCTCCGGCGAAGTTTCGAGACAGTCGTATCCACACGAAGCTGATGACAAAGGGGTAGTCTAACGACGCTACCAGCTGAACGCGACCCGCGCCGGAGGTTTAGCATGATAAATACGTCCTGGCATCCCTGCACACCAACAGAGCGTATGAGGGTCACTCAAGCTAGCGCACGTCTACCAGCCGGAATCAGCAGGTAGAAAGGGTGAGAAATCGGGCAGCACATCGATATCGCCACCGGAAAGTGGGAACGAGAAGGAGGGATACAGGGACATGTAGAGTAGAAGCGAGACTGTATCGTAGCGACTGGAAGGATCCCACCAATGTCCTATTACCCTCGGCGCGATTGTTGCGAACGCAAGTGTGAGTGGCCGATCTCGGATGAGGTGCCTGATGCCGAAGTGCGGATTCAAGTGGGGCGCCGATGCATGGCTCCGAGGCCCGGCAGAGAGAGAGTCAAGAACGATGTGGCACGAGCAGATGAGAAAGTCTGCAGACGTTGACAGAGGCGAAGTGATATTGAGGGATAAGGAATAATCCGACGTCGACATGCGCGCGGAGGATGTGGAGGGTGCGCATAGTAGCGGCCTTCTCACGCGCTCAGCGTGGCCAAGCCGATTTGACAGTGTTCACAAGGTACACCCATGAATACTTGTGCAGCGGACGTGGTCCTGCCTGAAGAACGATGTACGGCGGGGTCGGTGCCTGTATTTCCAGCCTGAGCCGGGAAAGATCGAGACATCAAGCGTCGGTAACTGAGAAATACGAGTTCTGAGCTCTTGCAAGCGCGGGAAAATGCTTTCTATACACTACGTCTAGGGCTATCACGCCTAAAACGACCATTCGCTTCATTACTACACGACTCAGAAGGTCTATCTTCGATCTACACTACGAGCTTCGAGGGGCCCCAGGCGCCCCGACATCCCTTCATCGTCCAATCTCTGATGCTTGGCAAAAATCACAATTTCGTACAGTATGTAGTGACGTGTAGTCTTGGTAGCAATCGGGATATACAGTTTTTGACAGACCGAACCCAGAAGCGCGAAAGTATCATACAATCGAGACTCGTAACCTATTTGAGTGCGGACGTTGCCTGGCCCTACGGTGCAGGGGATGGTAGTACGAAGGGCATCCCAATGGCGTGAGATCGTAGTCTTCATCGTGTGCCTGTAGTCTCTCCTTCTCCTGCGAGTCGAGTGCCGCCAGCCAGGCCTGAGTTGAATCAGCAAGCATAAAAGTAGTATATACAAAACACCCACCGCATCGTAACAGTTGCGCGGCAGTCCGCGTGGAGCAATGGCGCACGTGTTGACTCTGTTAGATGGCTGACGGTAACGGGCGTTTGTACCAGACCTCTGCCGCATACCTGAACGAGGCTCACTGAGGTACTTGACGATCGCGTCAAGCGATCGCTGCCAGTCCTGAAACGCCATGCTTCGCCAGATAGGGGAGATTCGGATGGTCTTGTCCTGCATCTGTCCCAAGGGGCCTTCTTCCAGCTCGTCTGATGATTCATCAGAGCTAACCGCCTGTACGCCCGCAGAGGCCATGAGCGCAAGATGACCAGGAGCATTTCTTCGCACAGCGTTCATCCTTCTCGTGTATAGCTAAGATGACGTGAATGACGGCCTGGCTCCTTCCGAAATGGGACTCACACGTCGCTTTCTGGTGTTCCGAGCAGCTGCCGCCAGGCGATCGTCGACATCTTCTGCAGTTTCGGGGAAGGTAAACTTCCGGTACCATACTAACTTTGCCGACTTTGTATGGTTGTAGATAGCCAATGTAACCCGACGCCTTTGAAGAAATTGAGGCGGCAATGGAGCTGGGTCAGCGTATGCTCCGGAGCTGACGGACTTCAAGAACGAGGTCGTGAAAACGTCAAGGGCATTCATATTGAAGGGATGCGAGCGCCGAAGTTGGAAGTCGACACGAAAGCATTGTTCCGTGATCTGAACACAACCCGGTAGACCTTTGAGATAGGCGTCCAGCTCTTCTGCGGTCAAAGGGCGACAGTGAGGGGACGAGGGATCAAGAGCCTGTAAGCTCTTCACTTCAAGAAGCAGAAGAAGATGTCTGCGAATGCATGCCTTGCATCCATGAGTATTCTCGCTGCTAGTCAACTGACGACGGGACTTACTAAAAAATGACCGTAGAGGGGATGCTCGGACAAGTCCGGTAGGTCGAGGATCTCAGTCGAAGGGGTGTTTTCGATCTCGTTGGCAGGACCCTCAAGAAGCTCGGTCTCTACTTGCGGGGCGACGTGTGGCTGTGACTCGACAGAGTCGTCCTTGACCGGTGCGTCTGCTGAAGTTTCTTGAGAGAGGCCGAGATTGAGATGAACTGAGGACGTACCAAAAGATGGACATATAGAAGGACCACTCCTATCCATGAGCGTGGCGAAGGATGCATTCGCTCCGTCACTCGATGCAGCAAAGGCATCTGGACGCGTACAGTAACCAATCATGCCCGCTATGTCGGGAATGGTGGGCCATCCGAAACCTCTCAGCATTGGAGGCGGTTCTACGTCCTAGGTCGATTCCAGCTCAATCATCAAGCAGGGTCATTCTCACCTGTCGCCGTATTTAGTATTTCGGGTCAAGTATGCGTAAAGTCAATGAGACAGACCTATTGATGCGTCGCGACGAGTTATCGCCAATCCGGACAAGTGGTTCGCTTGAGAGTGCGTAGCAAGCGCCTGTGGTCTCCAGAAGTAGCGAAAGCGCCGACGGTTATATAGCGTTGTAAGCACATGTCCATCATGTCGAAGCAAGCGCAAAGACAGGTGAAAGCCGAAAGCAAGGGTGCGGAACAGGATCCGCGCCGAGGGAATGCGTTCGGCAATCCGCGCGTGCGGTGGGCGAAGGATGGAGCGGATGCGCCCGACCACCATCAATCCTCTGCAAAGAGCCACGCTTATGTCCCAGCGTTTGCCCGAGCGCATATACGATCGCCGTGTACAGTCAGTGTTTCTTGCTCATCATCCACACGATGAGTGACGTTGAATGGCTACTCTGTGACCACGGAGAGCGGCAATGCGCGCGTACTCGCTCGTCCGGCAATGTGCGCGTACTCGCGCGTCTCATGCGAAGACACAGAAATTGAGAGGGAGGATACTGTATGTGCCCTCATTGGTACTCGTCGGTGAACGCCGCGCCCTGCGATCTCAGAGGGGATTGAAAAGCGAAGCCCAATCGTCAGGACCGCGGCCGCCGTCACTGCCTACGCTTCCTTCCCAGTCCAAAGTCTGCCCAGGCTGCGTAATCTTCAAGCGCTCAAACGCGGGCAATATGCCACGAGTGCCCGGGGCGCGGTCGGAGAGACTCTACTTATGCTCCTGCTCTTCGTGTTCTAAGCACAAGGCGTTTCACTTGGAAACCAAGAAGCGTGTCTGTGGCGTCTACTTCAACTACGCTAGTTTGAAAAGGCATCATCGAGACTTAGCACGCGCTGCACGCGAACAGGCAGAGGATGCAATTATCCATAGAACTTTGGAGGATATTCCTATGAGTGAGGACCCTATGAATGGTAGAAGGCTCTGATTTCAGGTTAAAGATGTGACTGAACCGATCTACAGGGTCGACTATGACCGATGATGTCCGCACTCGAAGCGACGACCCCGGAGGTAACTCATATGAGAATATTGACGCCATATTTACTTATCATGCGTACTAGATTACAGCACACCCGCTGACGCCGCCCCGCAAGCAAATGCTTCGCGTCGTGTGCAAGGTACGTTTTGTCGCTACCACTCCGGCATTGTGCTCATATGGATCACCAGACGATCTGATCCATGGCCGGGGTGGGATACTGATTCCCGAAAGCGACGTTGGTGAGTTTGGTGGTCGTGAAGCCTCCCATTCTTCCGCCTCAGGTTGACTGAACATAGTTGAAGGTCGGGCGCATGAGCATCAGTATGAACAACGGAATGGCGGGTCTTGTTCTTATCTCAGATGTCATATGACTTCTTAATATGCATTGCAGGAACCGCGCAAGTGACACACGAAGTACAACTCCAGCTTGAAGAGTATCTCCATCGGCTGCGCGCTTTGGAACGCTCGTGGAAGGAACCCAACCTTGTCTTTTCTGGAACCCTCGGACTCCCTGGTGACGATAGTCCCTGGCGGAGGTTGCGGCATCGTGACGGACCCGACAACCACGGCTTCCTAAGCTCCAAGAATGAGACGGCGAATCTACTCAAAACTCTCAAGGACTACCCCGTCCCATCCTTTGCCCGTGCTGCCACCGAGCTCAAGCAGACGACGTTGGATTTAGCCGAGACTCTGAATCGACGGCATGACCGCGTTGCGAACGAGCAGTGGTGTGCGCACCAGCTACAGATGCGACTCTATCACCAGGCCAAAATGTTGAGAATTGACACGTGTGAGTCAAACGCTCGCGCTGTACCTTCTTTCATTAAATGAGCCGTAGCATCATGTTTCTTCGACTTGTCTGGGCTATCCGCGTCTCATTTGATGGGCATGCTGTCCGTCATCGCAGTCTACTACTTTCGTGGCGTTACGCGCGACGCGTCTCACTTCCTCCTCGAAGCTATCGGGCTTATCATGGTGGAATGCGTCACGGGGTTCTGCGTTACTCGTGGGATCGATTGCTCGAACATCGCCGGCACCGTCTTGGGAGACTGGAGCGTGGACATACGTACTGTGCTCAAGAGGTTCAATCTCCTACCGGAATTCGTCGAGTGGGCGCATTGTCAGCATTGCCATGCTCTACACACAGCTGACCCTGGCGGGCGCGATTTCGCAGAGATATGCGGTTACCGGGGATGTACAGGGCATCTATTTCGCCACTCCATCTCCAACGTCAATGCCCTGGTCACTCCACTATCACCCTACAGGGTTCAGTCCCCAAGTACGTGGGTTGGCAGGCTTCTCTCCAGGCCGAAGATCGTGAATAGTCTTATCACGCACGCGAGCGCCAGCTTGTCTGGTATGGAACACGACTTCTGGCACGCCTCCGCGCCGAGGGAATTCCTTGATGAGAAGGGAAGACCGTTCTTCCGAGCCGCTTTGGATGCTGGAGAGTATCATCTTGCGTTTGGTCTCTTCGTTGACTGGTTCAACGCTTTCGGAAAGCGTTCCAGTCGCGGTCACTCCTCAGGAGTCCTATACATCGTATGCTTCAACCTACCCCCTGAGTTGCGTTACCGTGTCGAAAACATGTGTCTCGTCGCCGTTATCCCGGGTCCGAAGGAGCCTGCGCTTCAAGCTCTCAATCACTACCTTCGCCCTGTGATTGACGACTTGCTCGCCTTATGGAATCCAGGAGTGATCCTCAGTCGTACGGCCACTGCTACAGAGGTACTCGTACGCGCGGCTCTTCTTCCCCTCATCGCGGACACTCCCGCCATCAGGAAAGCCCAGGGCACGTTGTCTTTCAGCTCTGGGGTATCGCCATGTAGCGTCTGCGCTATCTCTTCCGAAGACCTCAGTAACTTTGACTACGAACGTTGGCCCCGCCGAAGCTGGGCTGAACACTTGGAGCATGCGGCGGCTTGGCGAGATGCCCCTACGCCCGAGGCCCAGGAGGCACTGGCGCAAGTGACCGGTATACGCTGGTCTGAACTCCTGCGTCTACCGTATTGGAACCCGACAGTGTACGCTATCGTCGACGCCATGCATAACCTCTTTCTCGGAGATATCGCGAGGCACCTAGAGAAAGCTTGGGGGATGCGGTGGATCAAACCTAGGGATGACGCGGTACCTAAGGCTCAAAGGCTATCGCATAGTCCAGAGCAACAGCGGGAGATGCTCACCAATATTGTCGCAGCTTGGAAGCGGCGCGATGGAGAGTATCTCATGGGGAGGCATACGAGGAAGGACTATCTGCTCGCCGTCGCGCACGCGAACAAGATCGCTGTCCCAAGCGGAGGGAGTAAGCGCGAGATTGCAACCGTCATGATAGGCTGGCTGGTGATACAGTCCGCTGGTACTGCTGATGAAGTACATGTCCGGCAACCAGAACCGCGAGACTACGCTGTGCATGTCTTCGAGGGTGATGATCTACCGGCGGACTCTGGTCTGCGCATCCTGGATAACGAGGAGCTCGAGGCCATCTGGCCCGTAACGTCTCGTATATCGTTGCCTACATGGCTCAACCGTGGACAGCAGTACTTTGGAAAACCGGGCATTGGCACCATCAAAGCTGACAGCTGGCGCACCATTGGAACGATACTGCTCCCCCTTGCACTCATCCTTCTCTGGGGCAAAGGCGGGAGACGCCATACACGTTTTCACGCCATCCTCTTAGACAACTTCCTCCATCTGGTTGTAGCTGTCAATCTTGCGACCATGCGCACGACTTCCAATGATAGGCGCATGAGCTACTTGGAGCATCTGCAAAAGTACGCGCGGGGCCTCGTGCACACAATTCCGAACTATCCTGTCCCCGCCAATCTACATCTGAGTTTTCACATCCCTGAGATCTTGGAGCTCTTTGGGCCAGTGCACAGTTGGTGGACATTTCCCTTCGAGCGTTACATCGGCATCATTCGAAGGCACGCGACAAACGGCAAAATAGGCCAGTCTTCATCTCTCAAGCCATTCGATATTACGCTCATGCTAATACAGGGGAGCTCGAGACGACCTTCTTCAACGCGTTCACCAGTGCTTGTAATCTGCGCGTCATGATGGAAAACCTCACCGATGCCAAGTTGGTACTGTTATTCGTAAACCTTTTCAACCGGTTTTTCCCGGGAGACGCTGTTGCGTCGGGCGAGAGCAAACCTGCAGCCGTTCATAAGCGTCATGCTAAACTCACGTTTGAGGATACCGCGCTTCTCGCCTATCGCCTCAATGCATCTCAAACTCAGAGTCCGTACTCAGCCGCGACCGCTCCAAATCGCATCCAACTCACGCGCGATGTCACTATGCTCTCAAGCTTTACACTCAAGAAAACCAAATTCTCGGATTCCGCGAGCTCTCGAACCGATTGCGACGTCATAGCTTCCGTCTCTCCTTCGGTTGATGCGTACGGAGAAACTGCGGGGAGAATCACTGCAATCTTCGAGCACACTCGCACAGAATCAACGGGAGCAAAGGTAACCGAGACGTTCGTCATCTTCCACCCCTTCGAACCCCTCTCATCGGTAGAGGTGACTCGCGATCCGTTCCGGGCATTTGACGGATTCAATGCACGCTCATATCGCAATCGGCTCTCAAAGGATAGGATTGTTCTCCGGGCGGACGACGTCGTGGCGCACTTTGCTGGACTAGTATACAAGATGGCAAAGCTCCCGTCTGGTGAGGGCGAACAGTCGGAAGAGGTGCAGACTCTGTTCCTCATCGAGGAAGACACAAACCCGATCGGCCAACGCCTCCCGGAATACGTTGCTGTGCTGTCTTTATGCAGGGTATGTCGCTTGACAAGACATGTATTGCATGTTCTAATGTGACTGTAGGATTGACACTATGACTTCGGAGAACTGCATCGTAGTAGTAGTTTTCATTCTTCGGTGCACATTAGATACATCAATTGCATTAGTCGTTCTGTCACAGCGATTGCGTGGGTATTTGAGAAAAGGGCAAGGGCGCCTGCCAAGCGCTCGTTCGAGGAATCGGGACCCAACTGTCAAGAGCTTGTCCAAGCATAGCAAGTAATCCATAGATCTAACCACGCAGGGAGTCAGTGGCGAGGTTCGGGAGAGCGTATGAGCTCTACGTCACCTGAACGACTCGCGGTGGTGCGGCTTCGGTCCCGAGCGCCTGAGCAATGGCACCAACAATAGGAACATTGTTCCGTCGTTCACTGAAGCTGTGCTTGTGCATCGACTGTCTCGCAAGCGCGAGCGGCGCGCATTCGAGTATCACCATCGGAGCAATTGACGGGAGCGTAGGCTACCCGCGATAGCCAGCGCCTGGTGAACGAAGCAAAGTCCGCATTGTCAAGGTCCTAATGGTCGAGTACCTGCATCTTTATCAAGTGACATGGAAGGGGGAAATGGAGTGAGTGGGTAGAAGAAAGAGCGAGCATATAGGGATAGACTTGGGCATGCCAGGGGAACGGCGGGGATTGCGCAAAGATCTAATATACAAGTGTAAGAGAGCAGAGCTTGACCTCATCTCCGAGTCTCTGTGTGTTGGACGAAGGGGCCCTGCCAAACGGTACATATCAATGAGTAGATGGACAGAAACGTACTGTATCATCCGTTGATCGAGGCGGCCGAAGTAAGGAGCATTCAGCTGGGAGCGGGAATTCCGCCCGTTAGCGGGTCCAGCGCCTTCCCTGCCTATAGTTTATGACGGAAGCCCCTCTAGTTATGGTCAGAGATCTGCTTCCCCGACCTTCACTGAAGGGTCCGAGTCCACCACTCGCTAGGGACCGGTGTAGGGGCCAGGCGATGACGAGAAGTGGCGATGGTCACGGTCAGAGTGCCTTCTGCACGCACCGGGAATCTTGCCTCGAACGTCCATGTGCAGCAAGGTAGACACGCACACACCATGGCCGCAGTGCACCAGTTCACGCTTCGCCCTGTCGACATGCGCGACACTACCTCTCCTACTCGCCATCCTGCTCACTACGGCCCGCCTCCCAGCCCGTCGCCGTCGTCATCCTCGTCGGGCTCATCCTACGGCGGCGCTCCCTCTGGTCGTACCAATGGACATAACGTCCACGTTCCGGATGTAAAGCTGCCACAGGGTCAGCATGGGACACCCATGAACGCAGCGCCTAGAGCATACCCTCCGCCGCCGACAGGTCACGATCTCATGCGGCTGTTCCCGCCGCCGCCGCCGAGCCAGTTCTCTGAGCTCAAGGGTGGACCAACCAGCTATTATTTCCACCGCCAGGAGCGCGCTTTCTTTGCTCAGGCTGGTCGCGAACAAATTCGCATCCGCCTTGATGCCGAATTCGCGCCGCGTCCGTCGCCGTCGACGGCCAACATGCCTGCGCCGGCAAGCATGCCCTCGCGCAACTGGGCGCCTCCACAAGCGCCTATCCACCCCTACCCATCCCATGTGCGCTAGGTTGTGCCGCTCGTACCCATCCGCGTTTGCTGAGTTGTGCGCAGATGCCGGCAGCTCCTGTTGGCCCGCCCACATCCGGACACGCCCAGGATGTCGACGACGACGAGTTATGGAGGCGTCCGACGCCATACAATGAGCGCCGTCGTGCAGGGAAACACACCAAGCGCGCCATCAAGCCATAGACGCTAAACTCAGCGTCGAACATGCCATTTATGCCAAGTTCCTTTCGTTCGCTCTCGCGCTGTCCTGCTCGCTCTTGCCCATTGCTCTGTACCATGT
>UWZB01000187.1:31704-42545 GCA_900536885.1 Peniophora sp. CBMAI 1063 | reverse complement strand
GTGGCGGGGTGCTGTGTAGCAGGCTGCCCGAAGGCAAGCGCGGCCATAAAAGCCGTGCTACCGTACCAGTCTGATGTAGACATGTCTAGCAGACAGGTACGGGGGATCGATAGCCCAGACAGGGTGCTAAGACCATGTTCTGGGTGGGTAGAGGGGGCGAATGCCGTCGAGCAACATTGTGCTGAGCGGTGGGTAAAAAGCGAATTGGTTTTCTTGTGATCTGGCATCATAGCGTCTAGTGCATGAGCAGCAGGTGCTCGTAGTACTGCCAGAGCCGAGCCCATTAGAGCGAGGAAGAAGTGTGTGAGCTGGCAAAACGAAGTGAACATGCGAACCACGTGCCAGAATCCCACGACCCATCCGCTGGTCGCGGTTTTGAGGTCAGCGGAAGGGTCGTGGGATTCTGGGGCCACATCAATGATGTCGCACCCTCTTTATCGATCATCGGCAGTTATTGATAGTGCCCTACTCTCGACCACCATTCACGTACGGCCATCTCATTCCTGCTCATGGCTTCATCACTTGGTGTCCCCTTTGATCTGAGTGTATACGACCCGCACGAGGGCAGGTCGGCCATATACGTGGTGCTGAAGGGCTTCCAGCCTGGCTGTACCGACAAGTGCGTCATGCATGACAGCCTTCGCCTTCATTATTCGACTCAAGTGCATCGTAAGACTTGGGGCTATCCTGTCTACGCGCAGGATCGAGGGATCTCTAGTTGTCTGTATGAGAAGTGAGGCGGAGGCACTTGATCTCTGGCGCAGGGAGTTGGTCGCAGGCAATAGTGTTGCTTGTCTCGGAACAGCGTCCGCGGAGGAGGTGCGCAATGTCACAGCCATGGTCATTCGCCGCTAATACAGTCCATCCATACATGGCAGAGATTAGTATACACCTCTAAACTACGTGAAACTCTCCTTCCTGCTTCGCGTCTACCTCCCGCAGACGCGCCCAAGAAGAAGGCTGGAAGCACACGCGTGCCTCTACAGCCACCGGTAAAGCGTACTGATACGCTTAGGCGACCTGCCATATGGGGTCCTCGTAAAGAATCAGTTGACAAGGCTGAGGGGCCAAGCGCGGAGAGCAAGCGGGTTAGTTTCACGGAGGTGAGTTTATCTCTCTAGTCACAAAGCAAACGACAGCCTGAATGACAATGTCTTCAGGATTCCTGAGTACATATTACCTGCATCTTCGACTTCGCGCTTCCATCAACTGCAATCTCATGTTCGAAACGAGGGACTGTACAGCAACGACTTGTATTATTGCACGCCCATCAGGAGGGGGGCTCGTAAAGTATGACAAAGCGAGAAAACAACAAGCTTCAAGCACTCTACGCGTCCTTGGGCATCGCAATGATCTGGGCACCGAGCAAGTTGAAGGATATGTACTTAGCCTTCGCTCCCTTGTTGCTCGTGTACAAGGAAACCGTGCTGTGGACGGCAACTAACGAGCCCTGAGGGATCTCGCGATTCCAGCGGGTGTCAGGCTTGCGGGTTTGGGTTAAGACCTCCTTCGCCGTGAGCATGCGCTCATTCTCGTTGGACTTCAGGAAGTTCTCCGTCGAGTTGAAGACAGGAACTGTCGTGATGACATGAGCGGCTTAACTAAATTGGGGAAATTTGATACGCACTTGTGTCCGTGCCCTCATGTGGCCGACGCTCAAGATCCGCATGCACAGTGCCAGGAGGGATAGCACGGGACGACTTTGCCAGGAAGTTGTTGCCGAGCCCGGTCTCTGAACAATCATATCAGTGCCAGACCGTCGATGCATGAGGCACCTGTGTGCTTACTCTTCTTCTCGGCGTTGCCCTCTTCATCGACAGCTGTATGCTTTGTCGAGAACGTTATCGCACCATCCTCCGTAACGACGAGGTTCAAGATCTTGCCACCCCACACCATCGAGATGACGGAGAGAGCCCGGTCGCAGTCCTGCTGGATGAGCAAGAGCTCGAGCTCCTTGAGAAGGCGAGTGCCGCCCTGAGCAGTCTTGTACGTGCGGCCCTCGATGATGTTGCTCGAAAGAACAAAGGCAAGTAACACGAAGTCGACGGCCTCCCCGGACGCCGCGCCTTTAGGGCAGAGAACCCAGCCCGTACCCGCGGGCTTGAAGACAAGATCCTTCGGGGAGGCGTGCGCGCCCATGACCATGTACTCCTTCGACAGGTTCTTCGAGGTTGCCAAGCACTGTATCCGCCTTCGGGAAGTGATGCGTGTCAGAAAATTCCGAGGTAGCGAGGAAGGAAAGTACTTACGAGGTGTCCAAAGGTATGAACTGGTCCTCGTTCTCGATGACGTCGAGGTTTGCGGGCTGAAGCTCGCGAGTGGTGTCGATGACAGCCGCCCTAAGAGAATGATTAGATACACTCGTACATGAGCTCAACAGCGACGTACTTCAGGACAGGGTCGCCGTTGTACAGACCCCACATTAAGCTGCTCTGCTTGTCCACGTGGGTCACCTCGCATCCAGCGAACTGAGGATCAACGAGTACCGGCTCCTCCGGCTCCTTCGGCTCCTCCGCCTTCTTCTTGCCCTTGCTCCTGAACATAAGGCTGTCCTTGAGCACCTTCTTGTCCTTCGTGTTTGCGTCGACGTTGACCTTAGGCTTCGCCTTGGATTTCTCCTTGGCAGTGTTCTTCTCGGTCTGAAACACGATCAGGCAATGTCAGAAAGGAAGATGAGACAGGCGAACCGCAATGAAGGCCGGCCCAACGCCGGACGCCCTTGCCTTGCGCGGGACGCGTCTTTGTTCAGCCAGCTGTTCCAGTGCAGCGGCCTTGCGCGCAGCGCCGCGGACCTTCAGATCCACCCTAGCCGTGTACCCGATAGCCTTGATGGTCTTGCTACCGTCCTTGTGGACGATGACACGGCTATTTGTTTGATCAGTATTTGCAATAAGGGGGCCTGAACACATCACTAACCGCTTAGTGGGCGCAACGTCCTCGACGTCGGACAGGTTCGCAGCGGCACTGTAAGTGGGAGGTCAGTGGTCTGTAACGGGTACGAGACCCCAAATCACGAAGCACACGCAAAGGTGACACAAGTCACGTTCACGCTGCCAAGCGCTTTGGGGGTGGGGTATGAGGGGGGCGCAGAAGTTGAGAGGAACGCACCGTTTCTTCCCCGGCTTGGATATCTTGGTGGGGAGCGGGCTAAGGTATCTTGTCAGCGTATGAGCAGATTATAAGACATGATTTGCGCACCTGGAGTCCGGCTGCTCGCCCTCATCCTCATCGACGTCCATGCCATCACCGCTGTCCTCGCTTTCCTCCCCGGCGTCATCAATAAACCCCTTCAAGTTACCGTTGTCGTCCTCGTCGTCTGACGACTCGTCAACCTCCATGCCGTCCTCCTCCTCCGCCTCCTCCTCCTCCTCCTCCTCCTCCTCCTCCTCTTTGTCCTCGACATCGTCTTCTCCACGCCCATCGCGCTGATCGTCACGATCACCCTCACCCTCACCCTCATCTCCAGTCTCCGCCTCTTCCGCCCCGTCCTCGTCGTCGACGACATCCTCCATCACGGCGTCCTCACTGTCTTCGTCGACGGGGTCGGCGCTGGCATAGCCTTCGTCGTTATGGAGGGTGCCGTACTCGACAACTTCGATATCCGAATCGGAGTCTTTCGGAACGGGACCGCGACGACGCGAGGTGCGAGGTATGAGAACCCTGTACAGGTTGTTAATGAATGAATGCCCGCCAAGGGTTTAAAAATAACGTACTGTACTTTGCGCCTGATGGGACGGCTGAAAGAAAAGGTGATGGTCAGCGAGTGGACGTTTCAATGGGACCGTGATGCTTACGGGGACACACGACGGCGACCGGCAACCTTCTTTGCCTCCACGGGAACGACCCTGCGATGCGCGGTCAACAAGGTAGAAATATAACTGCATAAAGGCGTACTTCTTTTTCGACGGACCCGCTTTGACCGGCCCAGCCGGTGTGGGAGACACCTCCGGTTTGTTCAAGTCGGAGGGACGCACACGGCTCTTGCTGCCCAACTTCGTTAGCGATAGCATATCCAAAGCGAAAAGAACGCGGCGTACGTGGAGCCGTCATACTTCAAGGAGCCTTTGCCGCCGTTCTTCGTGCTAAAACAGTGTCAGTCATGCTTGGGCAGTATACATGGTTGAGAGCTTACCGGAAGACAGCGTCGACGTCAGGCTCTTCTGCCTTGATAACCTTAGGAGAGACCTTCTTAGACTCCGTGGCGACCCTGCGTGCCGTATGAGTGATGCTCTACTGATAAAAAAAAGGAGGAGACTGACTTCGTGCTAGCACGAGACGAGCGCTTGGTCGGAGCCGGTGGCGCAACGGGTGCTGCGGCCTTGGGGGTGGACTTCGAACGGCGAGGAGGCATGTTAAGTGCAAGAGATGACTGGTTGATGGAAAAAGACTGGCAGTTAAGTGCTGGGGTAGGATAACGTGTAGGAGGTCCTTCGGTTGCCGCCCTGAACGGTTGAGGTTTATATAGCTTTCTCGCCATACAAGGAAGACACGACTTGCCGAAATATTCGTGGACTGGACGCCAAGAGCATGAGTAATGGCGCTGTATGATATTCGGAGCGTAATTCCGGTTGTTCGTCGCTGGCCGGCGAAGTGAGACGAGAAGAGGAGGGGTGACAACACCAATAGTAAGCCGCCCCCTGGCCGAGATGCCAGAAAGAATCAGCGTATATACGAAGCAGTGCCTGCGGGAGATACACGCGGTAGACTCAGGCGCGTATGGCGGCCGAGCGTCGGACGGGACACAGGTGGCTGGCAGGGATGGGACAAGACGGATGGCAAACTACTGTAAAGCGTGCTGTGAAGGAACAGTCGCAGCTTCTGCCTTGTCAGGTAGCGTTCACACTCTGAGATGCTGATAGGAGGCCTAGAAGAGAAGATTTATCTGACTTTGCTATGTATAGCGCGAATTGGTGAGACATTGCTCAAAAGTCACTATACAATCATACTCACCATCGATGTCGCGAACTTACATGTCTAGGCATGCGATGAGTACCGTCGCCTATGCCTATGACCGATGGCCCAGGGTCTCTTCCGTCGCAGTGTGTTGCTCGAGCGGCGGCGCCGAAGTGAGTTATTCTTGAGAGGATCCGCACGGAGTTGTAAAATTTGACGATTGTACGCGTAGACGGATTCCTATTGGTCGTATTGAGCATCACAGACACATTAGCTGATATGTCTGCCTGGTTACAACGGGCGCTGTAGGCGGTAGAACCCGGGCCGAGGGTTCTGCGCGGCGGCGGCGAAGTCCAGGTTTAGCCGCGAGGCGGGACATCAATATCGACGACGAGTATGTGTGGCAACGCGAGTCTTGGCACACTGTCAGCAGTACTGACAGTGGTACTGACAGACCTGCGGACCACGTCTGTGAGGTCGTGAACGATGCGCTACATAAGCCTGGAACCTACTGTGATCCGCTCAACGTTCTGCTACTTCCGCCCTTTCACTCTGCGTCTCCCAAACCACCTTTCCCTCTTGTCGATATGTCTCAAAGCGTCTCCATTGCCTCCATTCTCCGCGACCCGGCGCTGTACACCCTCGTCCAAGATCAGATCGAGGAGGCGACTCTCAAGATCTCCGCCTGGGAGCAGCTGAAGGCCCTGGCTCACGTATGTGCACACCGTATCGCGTATAACATGGCCATACTGACTGAAGAGCAGCGCGAGACCGTTCTCGAAAACTACTTGTGGGAGAAGGACTCCGACGACGTCCTTATGTTCTGTCATCGCGGCTGAGAGGTCCGCGAGGCGACATTCTGGCTGTCTGGAGTTCTCGCTCGTCACTCGATGATGCCGTACTCGTCCTTCCAAGCGTACGTCCCTATCTTCATTCAGCAATCCCGCTCTGAAGCTGACGTCGACCACCAGGTTCAATGCCAGGGAGCGGGATGACGTGGTACCACCGGGGAACCAGTACGTTGCGCTCATGGGCCCCGAGGTTCCCGATTTCAATGCATGCCTGCGTGCCATCGACAATATCTACGTCATGGGACGCCTGCGGCTCGCTGAGGGTGAGCTCAAGCCCCAGACAGGCGTCGAGATCGACGGCACAACGGCTATTGTCGCCGGAACTCCTGTCGGGACCCCTCGAGGGCGCATGCTTGATGGTGACGAGCCTCTGTCGCTTAGCGAGGACCAGGATCCGCGTGGCATCGTCACGAAGTGGCTGGCGCAGCGCGGACAAGTCGTTCTTCCTGAGAACCAGGTTGACGTCTGGCTTGCCTCGCGGAAGGGCGAGTGAGTAAACTTGTTCTTCACCTATAGCTGGGCACTTACTTTGAGTTAGGGCGGGTGAATACGAGTTTCACACCGACAAGCCTGCTGGAGCGATCCTGCGCGCCGGCCAGATTGTGCTTTGCGAAGTGGGGTTCCGCATCGTTCCCGCGGGCAAGGAGTCCAAGGTCATGCGCACCGAGCTCAAGACTGTTGCGATTGTCAACGCTAACCTCACAAGTGTACGTGGTTGACATATACAGCGTTGCTTAAAGTACTTACCATATCCCAGGAACTGGCCTTTGCGCAGAACGACGCAAATAACATGGCTGGCGTTGGCAAGAACATCATCTCTATTTCTAGCGCTGGCCCATCCGGCCTCACCATCAAAGAGAAGGCGAGAGTGAAGCGTGCCCCTCGTGTTCATCGCAAAGGCAATGCCAGGGAGGAGCCCATGGACGCGTTGCCCTTTGCGTCGTAATTGTCTTTACTGCCGTTGATCTCTATCCACCGTACTCCTATTCTCATAGCCTTCATTCGCACACATTATTAGTTTAGTGTAACGAGGGCTTAATGACTGTCTGCTTTTACCTATATGAAATATCAATTTCCGTTTGGAGTGATGTCGGGAGAGAAAACGAACCCTACCACGAATGTCCGTAGCTTGAAATCGGCAGCCAAGATCTCGTTGAGCAGCAGACGCGCAATACGGATCACTTCGACTTCGGATGGAGCAGACACAATCTGTGCGCAATGTTCGCACAGACTTGAGCTTGTGGCGATGGAGCTGCGCCAACAGCGCATGGTGGGAGACTGAAACATGCGAGCGGTGCTGGGCGATAGCATGCTTCTAACCGGCTGTCCAACCGATATACTTGCTACCCGCTTGCTGGATCATGGCGGGCTACTGCAGAACTCCGTGTATTCAAAGGCACCACGTAGGGTCTCAAGCAGTATACTGCGAAATAGGATGATGTATTTGTATGATAAACATGATCGGGCTGTACATGAGAGAGATCTGTGCATCGATGGTGCTGGAGAGTGGAATCGGGTTAGCCCATAGTAGAGAAGCAAGCGGAAGTCGGAGCCGAGTGAACAGTACGCAAATTATGTGCGTACCAGAATTCAGCGGCCTGCACCCGCCCATTCTCCCCTCGCGCTCCCTTCCCATTCCTGAGGCAACTTCGTCCGGGAGAACATGCAGTATCTTGTAAGGGCGCGCCGGATCGGATCCTCTGTTACAACCTAGCAGACAGTGAAGGTGACACCAGTCACGTTCACGCTGCTTCGGCTATAGCGACGCGGGGAGTGTGCTGACACAGCCGGACGACAGAGATGAGAGTTGAGTCCAAGAACGCGTCGCGTGCGCGCCTGAGATGATCTCTCCAAAACACGGTCACGTGGGTTTGCTGAGCAAGGAACAGACATGCAATATAGGTAAGAAATAACAAGATAGAACTACATCATATATACATAGCATATCCTTTACAGTCAGCGTCAAATCATACAGCAATTGCTGCGTCTCTAGGCCGATCGTTCCAGAGAATGCGAATGTGCTCATCGGGGACGCCGGCGGCGGCCAGTGCCTGGCGTGGCGGCAACGAAATATATCCCGTGCACATAGCGGATCCACAGCAGCAATTGTTGTACGTATCTTTCTTCTCGGGGCGGTTCTTGCGTAGCGCCAGTCTCTGTTCCTGAGCGGGAACTCTCAGCGGGCAATGCGATAGGCCACTCAGATGATTGAACGTACCTTCGAGAGCCCACACATATCCCAGTAAGAGAAAGTTAAATACTCGCCTTTCCGAATGGTCCTGAGAGCCAAGAACAATGGTACAGGCGGATTTAGAGGATCACACCCGATGCGCGCGTAGAACGACTTCAGAACGGGATCGCAAGAATGATTCTGGGAACGCTAAGTCAGCCGTGGATTCGCCAATATGGTGAATGTCACGTACGATGTAACGAGTGAACTTGGCAAAAGCATCAGCAGTGACTGATTTAGAAGAAAGGGGAACTACTCACGTTACCGCGCTTGAAAGCATCAACAAAGACCCGGTAGTCCAACGTATTCTCGTTCGCGATGATGCCCAAGCACTCCTCGTCGTTGCAGCACTCTAGAGGGTGAAACACACCACCGCACATGGTGTATGCCTCGGGCCCAATGGCCTTCTGAAACTCCGGTCCGTCGTCAGGCAAGTCGCAGGAGAGGTTTGCGAAGCTGAGCGAGTGTTCGATGGCGCCCGTGTCTTCCGTCCAACTGGGAGCGATATGCCCCTCCCATTGAATGAGAAGGCTCCTCGAACCAGAGGTTTCAACTCTTCCCGCAAGAATACGATCTATACGGCAAAGTCCGGCTCCAGTAGGCCCCTCATCGACGCTCATTGCGCTGGCCGCGTCGTCGTCTTGCGCGAAATCGCGGGACGCAAGTGCCTGATACGCGCTGACACCGAGGACACCTTTCTCAGCAATCTCCACACATCTACGCAAACCAGTCAGATAATGGACCTGGAAAATAGTGTAGTACACGCACCCAGCCAGAGCAAACAGTTCCAACCCCATCATAAGCTCCCCGGCGTAAAGCCCCACACACCATCCGGCTTTGATCTCCTTCTTGGCGCGCACACCTAGCAGAAGTCGGCTGGATGCATAGGCAGAGGTGTAGTAATTGACGCACCACATCCAAGATTGTCGTGCTCGACTACACACACAGAATCCTCGCGCGGACTGACATTGTGCTACGGAGAGCTCTCAGTTCTCGTCGGTGCTGAAGTATGAAGGGACGCACCATGCATTCGCAGCGTCGCCCGCCTCCGTGACACGCAGGCGTACAGACGGGCAGTAGAGGATACGCATTCCTCTGGCATTCGCAACCCGACCGCACCTTGCAACCAACGCGATCCTTCTTGCACGGTTTGCAGCCGTCGAAGTCGCAATCCCGCGTTGGATGATAGCTGATGTTCCCCTCGCAGGTGCACCCCTTATGAGGCTGACAGAGGCCCTTCTTCGCAGAGCAAGTGCAGCCCTTCAACAATGCGTCCCCGGGCTTGTAGGAGACAAAGATTTCGGCTCCAGTGCGGTGGTTGCGGTAGACGGGGACGGCCGCGTACAGATCCGAGGCTGTCTTGCGAAAATACTGACTTGAAGGCTCCATAATGAGGTTGGGCAGTGAAGCAGATACAGTTAGAATACGGGAAGCCCAGTAAGAAACGGGAGGATCCCAAAGCGTATCGATGCGGTGAGAGGCAGAGGACGACGCGGCGGCGAAGTGAGAGGGCGCGTGGCAATAAGCGAGAGATCAGCGCGACTAATTGGTCACTCAATTACGCTGCGTGAACTTTCAAACCACAGATCTGGACGGTCTGTTTAAGTGCAAGCCAGCGCCTCCTTCAAGGTATATCTTGAGAAGAGCATAATACACAGTACGGGGTACAATCCAATTTCTGGCGCAAGCCGCAGCGTCATGCGGCGTGACATAACCGCGCGTCTGGTCACAATGGGGGCTTGCGACGCACTTTGAACCGAACTTCCATCAAGTGGATATGCCAGGTGCAACATATCCTCCCAGTACACAGGCAAGCTTGACAATGAGTATTTCATGGTATCTAGACTCATCTATGTTAGACTGCCGGTCCCAGTAAACCTTCGTGGAAAGGACAAGTAGCTAAGGTGTCTCCCCGGCCTCCAGAGAGCAAGCGCCCACGGCCAAAGCTAAGGGACTGGCGGGAGGGGACATACAAGACAGGCATGCCGTGTTTCAACTGTCGCAAGGCCAAACGAAAGTGTGAACGAAGTGGAGAGACACCGTGCAGGTGAGATCTTCCGTTAGCCTAAGTGTGACATAGCTGACATGGACATGGCATAGTAACTGCGTGCAGCGGAACCTACTATGCGTCTGGCCAACGCGTAGCTTCCAAGGGTACAGAGCCGACTTGCCTGAGAAGGGGGAAACGAACCCCAGTCAAGATCATCGGGAGGACGTGTGTAAGACGTTGCGAGAGAATGGAGAAGGCCTGAGGTACGTTCCCATTCGTAACAAGCACATACCATGTTCATATAGCTCGCAGACTACCTTCCGGATACTTGGTCCAGCCGAAGTCATAAGCGGGAGACAAGATCATGTAGATACTTAGATCAAAGGACACATGTGCATATGTACCCGATATAGCTTATAGTCCCGTCGTTGGTGGTATCCCGAGTACAAAATAGAAATCCAAAGCTTACCAAACGCATACATGCGCTAAGAAATACAGCCTGGGTGCGCGGATGGTCCCGCGTGGGTCTTGGTGCTCACGGTGGTCAGTACTGCGGTGTATGCAGATACCCGAGTGACAGCAGTCACAAAGAGCCTGCAGGCACTACAGTAGCACAATCAGGCATCAGGAAAGTAGACTAGCATACTTGATAGGGAAGGGAAGGCATGATGGAGGAAGGCAAGCTAGGGAGAACGGAGCGAGCTGTGCGAGGAGAGAGAACGGTGATGGCCGAAGGGCGGAGTTCCCACGACCCATCCGCTGGTCGCGACTTCTGGGCCAGCGGATGGGTCGTGGGAATCTCGGCCTCGGCCATCACCGCGGGTCACCCTGGCTCAAGTACTGGTTGTGGCGTACATACCTCCTCTTTCCATGAGTG